>JAKMWU010000605.1:0-22740 GCA_025327145.1 Colletotrichum sp. SAR 10_76 | reverse complement strand
CCCCCCCCCCCCTTTTTTTTTCAAGCACAACCCGGCATAAGCTATCGCTTAATGTGACTTGTGTTAACACGGGTGCTCTTCCCATCTATTACTTTTTACCCCCCCCCCCCTCTTATTCTGCAATCTTTATATCCTGCTCCTATATACGTCTAGTAATCCCCTTAATATTATTATGCTCCTTTAGAATATAATAGTGAATATAACTAATATTAAGGGTAGTAGTATTATTAGGCGATTTAAAATCTATAATTATATAGATAAGTTGAAGGCGATTAGTGCGTATAAACTATTCCTCTATCTTTATATTACATATATAAAGATATATAATATAACTTTGATTTATATAAACTAAAATAAAGTCTAAGTTTAAGGAAATAGAGTCCTAGATAACTATTATGTGCAGATTTATTATATGTAGATTTATTATATGTAGATTTTCAGTAAAGCTTAGAAAGGTCTTAAAGAATTTTATAACTTTCTCTCTGCTAGTAAAGTGTAAAAGATAACTCTCCTTTAGGAAGGTTTTGCTATAGTTATAGATTAATATAACGTTAGTTTATAGTATCTATAGACTAAGCTGAATAATTAAGGAGAGATCTATACTATAGGATTCTAGCTTCTATACTAGCTTTTTTACTAACCTCTCTAGTAGGAGGCTAGTAGCTATATTCCTCATATTAGCTAAAAGCTTACTGAGGTAGCATTATAGCTTATTAGGTTTATCTGCAAACTACTATGCGATTTTTAAATAGTTTATAGCAATAGTAATAGATAAAAGGGTGTAGATAATTATTAGAGATAAATTTAGTGATAGGAAGGGCTAGTTAGTTAGATAGGAGAGGGAAGTAGAGGTGTAAGGACTTATTTTTAAATAATATATTAATAAAAGAAGTTTATTAATTAGTAGAACTTTTAATTATAAGAGCACTTTCTTTATAGAAGCAAAAATAATAGCTTAGAAACCTATTAATATATTAAAATAGTTATTCCTTAATACTCTTATTCTTTTTTTTTATTTTGAGATGTTTCTTAAGTATATTAGAAGAAAAAGTAGTTTATTTAATATCTTAAGGAAGAGTATATTAAGGGATCTTCCTAAGGTAAGAATTACTAGAAGCTTTTACCTAACTTATATATAACCTTCTTTACTAGAAAAGGTATAGCTCTTCTTATTAGGTAGTATATAAACTTAAGTAGCAAATCACTTTACCTAGTAGGTTTGCTATATTTTCCCTTTTAGAGCAGCTTTATAACCTCTAATTAATTATATTTATTTGCGTTTACTATCTCTAAAATCCCTATAGATATAAATACGCGATTTCGCAGGTTTTCTGCTACAGCACGTTTTTTGCTAACTTTAACTAGGAATATCTCTGTGAATACGGCATGTATATAAAATCGAAATATGTTTTTATGATTGCTGAAACTAGGGCTTTTGATTAGTATCCTCTTTGATTATATATATTGAGGAATTAAATTAGTTATTTATTGAGGTTATTTGCAAATTCTATAAAATTAGTAAAGTTTCATATAATATGAAGATTATAAATAAAAGGTGAGTATATATAATAAGTATAGAATATACTATTTAATAGCTCTAATCTTGCTCACTATAGAAGTATAGATGTTTATATATTATATATTATGTTTATTGAGGAAACTACAAAAAAGAGGTTAATTAATATTAAAAACTATAAACCTAGAGATCCCTCAGCTGATAGGGGTTCTAGAAGTAGTAAATACAAATAGGTAGCTAGAGGTGCGCGCATATAGGATTAAATTTTCTCCTTTCTGCTTACTTATTACCTCACTATATACTTAATTTCTTATGCACTCTTTTAACTATATCTATATTACTTTATCTTATTTAACCTATCTACTTATAGTACTTACCCTCTATATAGTTGCTTTTATTTAACTTAAGAGCTAGCCTTTAGATACCTTATCTATAGTAGTTCTAATAGGTAGTATATTTAAGAACATTTTACTTATTATAATATCTATTAAGCGAACTCTTATAGATAGTATTTAATCTATTAAGTTATCTAAATAAAGTTACTAATTTATAGTTTATAGAGGTTATATTAATTAGTTATATTTCTAAAAGCTTAGTTAAAATATAAATAAACCTATAGGGCTTCTTATTATAATAAATAAAGTATGCACTATCCTATCTGTTAACCTCTTCTTGCTAACTGTTAGTCTATAGTAATAGTTATAAAACTATTTATATATTAACTTTTTCCTCCTACTAATCTGTTGCATACTTAGCTTAAGAGTATTATAGTGAAGTATCTAATAGTAGGTATATATTATAACAGCCTTAATTAAGCTTGTTTATAATTACTTAATATGTATAGCAGCTCTAATTTATTTAGCATTATATATAGCTACCTGTTGTGCTAACTTATATAGGTAACTAATTATCCCTCTTATTTCTAATGTAGCCTTTTTATCTCCTTAGGCTATATAATATATATATAAAGTGAGCAGTAAGCTATCTAAGTAACTATTTATACTTTCTACTTTCTTTTTAGATATCACCTTAATTAATAACCTTATTAATTAGTAATAGATTAGCCTCTCTATATATACTTTAGCGCCTCTAATTGCTATAGTATTTATAGTTATATAGCAGATTAGAAACTAGCTGCTGTTAGCTAATGCTATTCTCTATTATACTTTAGTTTGCTAAACACTAATAGCTGATATATAAATGAAGTTCTTTATTAGTAAGTTATAGTTTTATTATTATGTTACACTCTCTATAGATATATATTACCTTTATATTAGTTCTTAGGGAAACGAACGCCTGTAATGTCACCTGTAATATATAGGTAGGAAGAAAAGATAAAATCTATAATATGCTATCTATTAGAATATATATACTTCTTCTAAGTGTATCTCTAGACTTTTCACCTCTACTTACTTTTAGTATCTGCTTGTATAGCTTATTTTTTAGCTGTATTATATTTTCTGCTGATAGTATTAGAGATATAACCTTGTCCTTGTTGATAAGTTTTACGCTCTATTTTAGTAGTATTACTATTCTTATTGCTAATTAGGCGTTAAGGAAGAGGTAGTTATCTTAGGTTGATATTAAACTTACTATATTGCTAGTAGTTAAGTGATATTTTAGTTTTAAGATGTCCTCTCTCTTAGTGCTAACTAAATGCTGTGATAATAATAGCTTAAACTATATTAACCTTAATAAGAGTTACTTTATATGTATATGTTCTATAGAGCTGTATTTCTTATAGCTGGCTAAAGTTAAGCTTTTAGATATATAGTTCAGCTAGGTATAAGATATAGCTAGCTATAAGATTATTTTGAGGTAGTTAGACTATTTAATTGAAAAGTTTTAGTATATAGGTGTTTAGCGTTAAGATCTAGCTAACTTTATAAAGGCTTTTATCTCTTAGAAGTAGCTGGATGCTATAGTGTTCTATTTAGGTGTGAACGCTAAGAACTTATTGTAGTATATTATCCTTTTATTTTATAACTAGTCTGCTGTTAATAAGTATCCTTTAGATGTAATAGTAGGCTAGTATTAGGTAGTAGCGTTAAAGACCTATTTGAGTGTAAATAGTAGTGCTAATGTTGATTGTGAGGAGGCTTAGTGGATTTGTGAACTATATAATGCTAATATTCTCTTTGAGTAAGTATTTATTAAGCTCTAAAGTAATGTGGACTAGTATGTTAACTCTGTTGAGAACTATTATAATATATAGTGTAATCTTAGAGACCTCTTATTACTAATGAATATAGTATTAGTGGTTACTAAATCTAAGTAGGAGCAACTAACGATTATATCTACTGAGATTAATAGTATATCTAAGTTAGAGGCTATAGTGTGCTAGACTTTAGGTTTTGTAGGGAAGAGAAAGAGTATACTAACTTGCTGCTTTATAATGCTTTAGAAGAATAATACTTAGCAGCTTATTATTACTTATTAGTATGACTGTAGAATTAGTAATATAATATTTAATATATTTAGGTAGGATTAGATAATAAGAAGTAGGATATAAGATGTAAGTTGTATTTTAATCCTTGAAACCCTATCTATCCTTTATTTATATATTTCCTCGCTTACTTATTTGTCTTTTTCCTCTTTTCTTTTTCACCTCTTCTATATACTTCTTTTTATTAACTTACCTTTAGGAGACTTCTTAAACTACCTCTTTGCTGTATGCCTTTAGCCCTTAGTTGCAGCTAGGTATATGTAGAAAAAGAGATTTAGGCTTAAGCAGTAAATCCCCTCATTAGGATAAGGTGCCTCTTAGCTCCTCTTAATAGCATAAGTCTTACTAAAATACTTAAGTTACTCTCTAATAAACTAACTAACTAATAATTTAACTTATATGCTAGTTCTAGCTTTAATAGATTAATAATGTTCTCTACGTCTTTAATTTAATAACTAATGAAGTTTAGACTACTTTTAACCTATTAATAGATAATTAGAACTGTATTAGAATAGCGATAATGCTAGGAACTATAATACTATAGGGTAACTTAGTAGGCGCTATCTAAGAACTTTTCTATATAAACCTTATAATAGGGGAAAACCTACTTTTAAAATTAAAAAGGGTGTAATTCCTTACTTATATCCTCTCTAAGGAGTCCTTTAACTGCTTATATAACTTATTTACCTCTTATGCTTTGCTTCCCCTCTTTGATATTACAGTGTGATTAGTAATTTAGAGGTTAGATATTAAGGTGCTAGCTAAAGTGATATATTATGTTAGTTTCTAGGTAGTAGGAAATAAACCTAACTCTATTTATAATAAGAATATAAAACTACCTTATTGATCTACCCTTATCTTTATGCTTAAGTATATCCTTAGTAATAGTATATAGAATCTATTATTATACTTAGCGCTAGTTATAGCTATATGCTGTAGTTTTAGACTAAACCTTACTTATATTTAAGAGGACTTCTCTTCTATCTGTAGTAGAGGTGTATATCTTAATAGGCTTTTAGATGCTATACTACTAAACTACTTCTATATTTTGCTCTAAGCATACCTATTTAACCTTCTTATTAGGCTAGTAGAGGTGTTATTAATAGAGATATAGAATGATGTATAGAGGGTGATTTAGCTTAAGCTAGAGCTTTAGAGAAGTAAATCCTACCTCTATATCTTATTGCATAACACACACTCCTTTAGCTCTACTGCTTATGCTGCGTAGTTTAGTGCTTATAGTTTGTAGAGCAATATTCTTAAAGTTATAACCTATTAGCTAAGCTGTAGGCTTTTTGCGCAGCCTCCTATTAGCTTGTTTACTACTAGCTTTAGCCTGTTAACTTAGCTGTTAGGGATAGTATAGATAGATATAGTCCTTATTAGTGATAGTTGCTATGTTAGCCTTACTAACTAGCTACCTTTTACGTTTATACTAGATCTTATTGCAAAAAGGTTTAAGCACTTATAGAACTAGAATCTCTAGTCTACCTTAAAGCTAGCTATTACTATATACTATATGTTCGCTAAGAAGCTGCTTAATTGAAATATATTATAGTGAGAACCTTTTGTTAACTTACTTCTTGTTATTGCTTTCGTCTTTAGTAGCTGTAGTGGTACCTTATATACTTCACTTAGTAAGGAAGCTTTTAAAATCTCTGTGAAGGGGCTTACTCTTAGATCTATTTATGCTGTTATGCTTATTGTTAGGGCCCTCTAGTATATTAAAGATGCTAAATTCTGTAAAGCTGAGGATAATAGCTTTATCCTCTGTAGGTAAGAGCTTTTCTGATAGGTTAGTAAGTAAAGTAGTATTTTATTAACCCTCTACCTATTTATTTATCCTTAATGTCACCTAACTGAAGTTGCGCTTTTATCCTATTATAATTTGCGCTTTAAACTTGTTTATCTTTATGCTACCTTGCTTATCTATCTACTTAACCTATCTAACCTAACTGTAATAAAGTAAGCTTATTACTATTACCTCACACCTCCTTTATACTTAAAAAAGAAATAAAAAAAAAAAAACTAAGAAAGAGAAGAAGAAGATAGTTTAAGTCTTTATAACCTTTTTATAAGTAATATACTTACTTTTGCTTGCAGGTAGTTTTAGTATTAACTATTATACTTTCGTCCTTATAGGCTTATGCGATTTTGATGTGAAGAAGGCTGTGAGAGATAGTATGTTTAACTGCTAGAAGATTAAGAGCCTCTAAAAGCTTGAGGTGATGTGCAAACAGCTTTTTAGCTTATTTAATAACCTTAAGTCCTTCTTCTATAAGCTCTTTTATATTAGTAACTATAGTTAGTAGCTATTAAGTTATAGCTTAATTGTTGTCACTATAGCTTTATTATAGGTTTTTTTCTTTTTTAGTCTGACTATAAGAATAGAGCTGTAGAACCCTGAGAGATTAGTAGTAAATTTATACTTTATAGATATATATATAAAGATTAAGCTATAGATAAAATGCTTGCTACTTGTAAAGGGTTGTTAATATAGAAATAAATTAATACCTCTAATATACCTAGCTTAGTCTTTAAGCGTATAATATAAAACCTATTACCTCCTATTATATATAAACCTAACTTACCTCTATCTTAATCTAACTAATAAATATACTTAATAAAAACTTATAGAAGCTTACTAATATATATAGCTATTCTAGTAACCTTAAAAGCTTCCTACTGATTATTAAGGTGAAATCCTATCTTATAAGATATCTATATTTTAACCTCTTCCTTCTAACTAGCTAACTAGCTTATTATAATACTCCTAAGAGCTTATTACGTAACGTCTATATTAGCCTACTAACTATCCTCTCTAAGCTTACTAATAATATTATTTATTATGCTTAGCTGATAGAGCGTCTCTTTAGATGCTAACTATAGCTTAATGGCTAATAAGATGACCTATATTATGATAAGGAGGGATAGACCTTTCCTGCTTAGGACGCTAAAACTTTATATATTCTTACCTCTCTTATCGTATAGCTACTACTTACTTTACTTTAAACCTTAGTACTTAAATATAGCTGTGTTTATAGGGTTGCTATTAAGCTTAGGCTGTATATAAAAGTATCTTTAGTAGTAGCTAAAGAGGGCCTTAATGTATTTTATTCTAGCTACCCTCTTGTTATTTTTAATTATCTGATCTAAGTAGGTGTTGCCTACGCCTTAGCCCCCCTGCTGCATTTTAGGATATTATATAGGACTATAGCTAATATTGCTATTACTATCTACTACCTTATAGACTATATACTTAGTCCTAAATAGCTTAGCTATCCTCACTTAATATATCCTAAGTATTATAAAAATATTATTAGATATAGGTGCCTCTGCTAGCTTTTTGCTATTTTACTTATTATCTTAAATACCTTAAATCTTACTATTAGTGCTATCTTTCTCTGCTTTTTATAGCTGCTATAGCTAGCTGAGTAAGAGCGAGGTGTCTCTCTAAGCTTTAGTGCTATCTAGCTTTAAGATTTACCTCTAATATTTTATTTATAGCATTTTAGCTAGATCTATAATAGTAACCTCCTCTTTAATTAGAGCTTTATAGAGTTAAATATTACCTCTGCTAATATTAGTAAATCTTAACGTAGTAGTGAGGTAGATTCTCTTCTCCCCTCTCCTATCTTACTGCTAATTAAACTTATTAAGCTAGGATAGCCTTATATGTTTTATACTAATAGTGTAGATCTTACCTTTAGTAATATATCTATCTATATCACCTCTTCTGCTTAATAAATATAGCATTATACTACTACTACTAGTTTTATGCTATAGGTATAGCTCTCTAGGCCTCTAAGAAGAAGGTGTTATATATAAGCTCTTCTAGAAGCTATAAATCCTATTATCTAAGGTAGGTAGAATAGTAGAAGGTAGTATTAAAGTAGCTAAGCGCTACTAATCTAACTTCAAACTATTAGTAGTATTATCTATAATGCTTAAAACTCCTATAACCTTAGCGACTACTAAATCCTCTTACTTACTATTATATGCGTTAGTAATTATAGAACGCTCCTCATATAAGTTATATAATGCTTTACCTGCCTCTTAGGAGTACTTTATATAGCAGATATGTTTGTTGAAGTAGTAAGTGAGAGCGGCGTGGTAGCACCTCTTTATTTAGATGAAATTATCTCTTACAACCTAGCTACTAATAGTAAAATCTCTAGGAAGCTTTACCTTCTTATACTACTCCCTTTTGTCTAAACTACTTAGCGCTAGGAAGAGCTTAAGGATATTAATATTATCTCTCTAAGAAGCAAAGTATATAGCTATACTTTTTTTCTTAATCCTATTAGTGCACCTTAGCGTCTAGATAATATTATATATCTTAAAGGACCTAACTATTATAGTAACGTTAGCGTTAGTATTAACGCTAGTGCTTATAATACTTATTACAAAAAGTATAATGCACTTTATAACGTTAGTGATTAGAGGCTATACTAGCCTTAAGGGCGTCTAAGTATTAGGTATAAATCTCTACTTAGCGAAGGTATTATCTATATACTTCTATCTGTTAAGGTTCTTATTATAGTTATAGGTAGTACAGATAAGAGGCTTGCTAAAGTGCTTAGTAACCTACTTTAACTTATATATATTGAGGGCTAGTATAATTAGCATCTTATAGGGCTGCTTTAGGTGCTTAGTGTGGACGTTATATAGCTTGCTGATCGCCTCCTCTAGCTGCAATAAGAGTTATTCCCTATAGTACTATATAATATAGTATGTTAGGTTAAGCTGCTTAGTAGGATAGTAGAAAATAATATCTAGCAGCTTAAGGCTCCTATGCTTATTATATAGTAATAGCTTATTACTGCTTAGGATAGCGTCTAATATATCCTCTATGCGCTTATAACCTCCTACCCTTATGCTCCTAAAAGTATTAATAATAAGGTGCTCTAGTAATAGTAGTAATATTACTATAAGAACGACCTAGCGGGGGATGCATGCGAAGTAGTATAAAATAGCGTAAAATACTAGCTGCTACTAATAGATTATTATGTTGAAGAGATAGTAATACTTATTAAATATAGCTATATTAAGCTAGTTGCTGCTAATTAGGTTAGAGATAATAGCGCCTATAGGGCTATCCCTAATATACTAATAATAACAGCTTTAAATAGAAGCTATTAAAATCCTCACTAAAAATTAAGTAGGTTTATATAGATAGGGGGTAAAAGTTATTATTTTCTAGTAGTAAAGAAGCTATTAAGATTTCCTATAGTAAAATATATAAAAGTAGGATATAATAAAAGCTTAAATAAAGGTAATTATAACTATCTAGTTCTTAGTTTGATAATTAATAAGGTAAGTCTAGAAATTAATAAATAGCATAATTAATATTTTCATAATATAGTCTTAAACCTTATATTAACTAGCTAATCATATAATAAGGATATCAGCTAGGCTAAAAAGCCTAACTAACTAATAGAACGCAGTTAGAGAGGAAAGTAGATTAAAGAGAAAGTATATAAAATTAAGAAGTAGGAAGGTAAAGTTATAAAGAGAGGATAAGAGGAATTATTTAATAGTAGTAGACTAAAATAAGCTATTTATATAAGTAAATATAAAGCTATTTATCTATAACGTATAATATTCTATTCTAATATATATATTATATTAATATATAGTAATAGTAAATAAAGTTATAGCATATCTATAGAACTACTATTAGTTAATTACTACTAAGGCTAAGGGAAAAGTAGTTAAATTAGTTAGTAATATTCTTAGTATTATCTATAGCTAGGCTGATTTATAGTTATTCTAATACTTAGACCTTATAGTTAAGCTAATTATTAATATTATACTACTTTAGGTAGATAGTTTATATTATTATATGTACTATTATATTTACTGCTATATATGAAATATATAGGAGTATTATTAAGTAGAATATAGATAGGAGAATAATTAGTATAAGGGGGGTAATATTTATAAGAAAGCTACTATAGTTAGGGACTTACTATAGATAATAGAGGTATTATACTAGTAGTTTTTCTTAATATAGGCTATAAATAAATAGTTTAAGGTAACTTAAGGATAGATAGCTAATAAGTTTTTATAAAATACTCTAAGTAGAAGTTTAGCTTAATAGGTAGTAAACTATATTTAAGATCTCTAAAAAGTCTAAATAGAATATATAAAGATAAGCTATAATAAGCTAATCTATATTACTAATAAAAGACTTAAGCTTAGCTTATAGCTAGCTTATATAAGATAAGTAGTATACTTAAAAAGGCTTAATACTAGTGTACTCTTTAATATAATAGCTCTTATTAATAAAGATAAAGTTATGCTTTAAGTAATATAGGTGATAGTTAACTATATACTAGACTAAGCTTAAGTAATATTTACTCCTAATACTATTAGGCTAGCTGTACTATTTAAGGTGTAGTATATAAAAGTATATATTAAACTAAAGAGGCTATTTAATAACTATATAGAGGATAATATATAAGTAAGATATAAGGGCGTATAGCTAAGTTTATTATGCATTTAGTTCTATATATAGGAAATAGATAATAATAAGCAGCTACTATATAAACTAATACTATTATAAAGAGAGGTATAAGATTTATTTAAGTAGATAGCAGAAGTAGCTAATATAAAGATAGAGTATTAAATATAAGAGAAGCTAAAATATATAATACTTAATATACTTATTAGCATATTAAACTATTAGTTAAAAGGTAGAGACTATAGTAATACTTTTCTTAGCGCTCTTATAGTAATAAGGATTACTAAGAATAGCAGCTAGGTTTAGATTATAGACTATATAATAAAGTACTTAGCTATTATTAAGATAGTATATATATTAGTAATCTATTAGGTATATACTAAGCATAATAATAAGGTTATTAAGCTAAAAAGGTCTCTAGGGAAAGATAAAATAGAGGATATAGTATAGAGTTTATTTTAGTATATATAAGCAAAAGTATAGTAATTTATAATATAAATAATAAGCAATAAAGATATAAAGCTAATATTAATAGACTAGATTCTTAAGATATAGATATATAGGATATATATCTAATATAATATAGTAATAGCTAGTATTATTAATTAAGTTAGTGATTATATATTATATAGATAGGTATAGTTTATAATAGGGTAGCTATTAGATATACTATATAAGTTAGTCTAAGAGACATAAAAGCTACTTATAAAGCTGATAGTAATAGAGGATTTAGCTTTACTAGATAGTTTTAAAACTAATATTTAGTTATAACTACTAGCTATCTTATAGTTATTAATTAAAGATAATTATAGCAAGATAAAGCTTAAGTATTTATTTCTTATTAATAACTATAATAGCTAAGTTTCTATTAGGGATAGATAGCTGTTTATATAGCTAACATAGTTACTTACTGCTATAGAACAGTAGGGACTGCATAATATAAGTAATAGTTATAAGGTAATAAACTAGCTATTCTAACTATTAGCTGTATAGGAGTTTAGTAAGATATTTAAATAACTCTATAAGAGACTATAGATACTTCTATATATACTTAGCAGATAGCTAGTATAAGTAAGTAAGCTTATAGGTCTATAGATAGTTAATATAGTTAATAAAAGTATTTATAATATTATAATATATAATAAAATATTATGCTTTATTATAATATATTATAAAGGTTATTAGATAACTAAATAAGTAAAAGTGATCTATTAATATCTCTTAAGAGAGGTTAGTAAGCTTATTATATAGTATTTTTAGCTTATCTTACTGTTCTAATAGGAGGTATAAGGTATTATATATAAAGCTAGTAGGTATAATACGTTTATATAAGTAGATAATATTATCTAGTAGAGGAACTTAGAAGCTAGTAGTATAATAATAAGATTAAAAAAGCAAAATAGTAATAATATAGATATTAGAGATAGTAATAATTATAGTATAAATAAAGATAAAGCTAGTAATAAGAATATAAATATAAACAACTAGATATAAAAAGAGGAGTGAATATAGATAATAAATAGAGTATAATAGATTATATAGTAGATTAGTATAAAACTACTAGGATATTAAGTTAATATAAGTATATAGTAATATATTACTATTAGTATTACTAATTACTACTTAAATAAGTTATTTAGATAGCTAAGTAGAGATAATACTAATATAAAATTAGAAAAGGGAATAAATAAAGTTGAGGATAGCTTATAAGACTTATAAGTAGGATATAATATATAGATAGTAGGTATAATCTATACGTAAGAGCTTATATAGTTTAGTAGTAGTTTTATAGTGAGGTAGTAATAGTTCTACTAAGTTAGCTATTAGTAGTATAGGTTTTTAAGCTTTAACGCTAAAGATTTAGAGTTAAAATAGGGTTCTATAGGCTATAAGAGGAAAATAATAGAGGCATATAAAGGGCTATAGCTTATAGCTAAGCTTTAATAATTTAAGAAACTAAAGAGAATTAACTTAGAGGGTTAACTATAATAGATAATAAAGGATAACTTAGTAATATTCTATAGAAACTAAAGAGAAGTAATACTTATTATTACTAATAGGTATATACTAATTATATAAGTAATAAGGATAAGTAGTAATAAGAGTATCTTATTTATACTATTAGTATTCTACTTACTAAATAGAGTAATAATAATTATAATACTACTAGTAGTATTATAGATAGATCTATATAAGCGATATATTAAAGTAGGGATTACTTTATATATATAGTAGAGCTATAAGAATAACTAAGTAGTATCTATTATCTTTATTACGCCTAAGTTAGCTATTATAAAGGGATTTAGAGATTTTATTATATAGTTAGAAGGGAAGTAAGTATTAGATTATATTATTATAGATAAGTATTATATTATACTTAAAGGATTATAAAGCTTTTAGTTACAGCTTAAAGAGCTTAAAGAGGTGATTTATAAGTTTAGCGTATAGATAATATACTTAATAGTGATACTTACGCTAATAGATAAAATAGCTTTCTTTTATATTATATAACTAGAAGCTAGCTAGGTGAGGATATTCTAAATAGTAATAACGCATAAGAATATTTAATACTCTATTATTATAGTAAGTAAGAGGGCTAGTATAGAGAGTATTAGTAGTATTAATAGTATAAAATAAGATAAAGATAATATAGAGCTAATAAAACTTAATATAGTTAAGGCTAAAGTATATTAAGTAGCAATTTAATAAGTAAATAAGCTTCTAGCTAGTAGTAAGTAAGGTAAAGCTGTTATATACGCTATATTAATTAAGTAAGTAGAGCATTTAAGGTTAACGCTAAAGTATACTATATTTTTTAGTAATATTAACTTAACTAAAAGTAAAGCAGCTTAGCTTAAGGTATAATATTAAAATAATAAGGCTAAAGGTGTTATAGTTATAATAAACACACTAAGATTAAGTATTAATATCTTAGACGTACAGCTTATAATTTATACTAATATACTAATAGGACTTTAGTAATTTATATAGGAGAGTAAATAGGTAGGTTATAATAAGTAGCTAAGTATATTAGTTATTATATACTATAGTAGTAATAGTAATAATAATCTATAATAAGAGGTAGTAGTAAAAAAATATCTTATTAGTAATAAATATAAATAGATTATTTTTAACTAAGTAATAAATAAGAGAAGTAACTACTCTAGTTATAAAAATAATAAAGAAGTCTATAATATCTACTATAAATATAAAAAAAGGTTAAAGCTAAGGTTTATTCTTAACTATATTAGTAAAGATAGCAAAGCAGACTAAATAGAGTTTTTAAGGCTAAATAAGTATATAAAGCTAGACTAATAGAAGGTTAGAATAGAGAAAATAGGTAAAACTAATAAAATAAAAGTATTTCTTATATAGCTTCACTAGTAATATAAGAGGTACATATTATATTTCAAAGTAAAGGATAATAATAAATATAAGTTTCCTAAGTACTTAAAGAAAGAAGAGATAGAGTAGATATAAGCATAATAAGGTATAAAGACTATAAAGTAAGAGATCTTTAGTAGGAGATATCTTAAGTAGTTCTCTAGCTACTTTAACTATAGGTTTCTATAAGAGTTTTATAAGCAATAAGAAAGTGAGGTAGAAGATAGCAGGTAGTTCTATTAAGTAGAGGGATAAATATACTAATTAGGAAGTATACTAATTAAAGTATTTACAGCTAGTATAATAAGGTTTCTTAAAGTAGTATAAAATAGTATATTTAAAAAGCAGATAGTTACTAAAGGAGTATAAGTTATAGAAGAGGAAAGAAATAATTAGGATATTTTTTATATATAGCTAGGAAGGTAAATTTTATAGAGAGGAGTTAAGAGTAGCTATTTATATAAAATAACTTAGCTTTTAATACAGTAGGTTAAAAAGGAGGATAAGAAGTAGCTATTTTAAGTAATAAAGGGGTTTATATATTTTATAGTTATTTTAAGAGTTTATAATAGAGTTTAAGGTTAAAAAGAAAGTTTTAAAGTAGATAGATTATAAAATATAAAATAAGGTAAGAGTTTTAAATTATTAATATATATTTTAAAAAGAGAAGAGTAAGTATAAAGTATAAAGGAAGATAGTAACTTTAAGTTAGTTAAATTAGATAAAGAGATTATATATAGAGGATAGAGATATATTAACTATATTTTAATATTAAGGTTTAATATATATATAAAGTAGAATTTAAACTAAATAGATATAAGTTAAAGTTTAGAAATAAATATAAAAGTTTTAGGTAATAAAAAAAGTAAGTAGAGTTATAAGAAGGAAATTAGATATAGAGAAGAATTATAAAGTAATAATAGACTTATATTATATATATTAGACGTTAGGGTTATATAAGGCTTAATAGAGGTTAAATATTTAAGAGTTAAGTAAATTAAAATAAGAAAGTTATAACTAAGAATATAGTACTATAATATAGTATAATAAATTTATATAAATAAACTAAATAGAATTAGTATAGTAGTAAGGGTTAATAAAAAGGTTATATAAAAGCTATAATATATAAACAGTAAGAATTATTAAGTATAAATATATTAATTAGCTATATATTATAGAAAGAGGTTAGAGATATAATACTATAATAAAGTAAGATCTATACTAAAAGGAAATAGTATAATAAACTTATAGTTAAAGTTAAAACTAAGTTATAGAAAAAAGAAAGGGTTAAGGTTATTTTTTATAGAAGAAAGAAGAAATAGAGGAAAAAAAAAAGAAAAGTTAGGGTTATATAGAATAAGGTTAAAGAGTTAGGGTAAGGGAAAAGAAAAGTTAAGGTTATTTAGAGTATAGTTAAAAGAGTTAGGGTTAGAAAAATAAAAAGGTTAAAGTTATTTTAAATAGAGAGAAAAAGATTAATACTAAGGTTAATAGAAGGAATAAATAGAAAATAGAGTAAGAAGTAAGTATAAAGTAAGATAGAAACTATAAAATAAATAATTATAGAGGATATAAAATAGAATTAAGTAGTAGTATTAAAAGAAAGATAGATAGGTATACTTAAAATTAAAATATATAGTGAAAATTATAATAAAAACTAAAATATACTTAAAGTAAGAAAAGATAATAAAAGATAATAATAATAAAATAAAATAAAGATTATATTATTATTAGAAGTAAATAAATATTATAAAAGAGGATTTAAGTTTAATAAAAGAGAAAAAGGTAGATTTAGAAGAAGAGAGAGTTAAAGTTATAAAAGAATATAATATTAAAGTTATCTTTTAGAAGAAGAGTGAAAAATAATTTATAATAAAGAAAGGTTTACTATTATAAAGGATATAGATAAGAAGTTTATAAAAAAGTAAATAAAAATATAACTAGAATAAGAGTTTAAGCTAATATAAATAAATAGTTAGAATAGTAAAAAAGAACTAAATTTAAAATCTTAATATTAGAATAAAAATATAAGAATATAGGTCTAAATATAAAGAACTAATAAAAAATATAGAGAGTAATATAAATAACCTATTTAATATATAAAGGAAAATATAGGTAACTTATTTAATATATAAAGGAGAATATAAGTAACCTATTTAATATATAAAGAAGAGTATAGATAATTAGTTTAAAATATAAAGGAGAATATAAGTAACCTATTTAAATTATAAAGAAGAGTGTATAAAAAAAAGTATAGGTAACCTATTTAAAATATAAGGAAGAGTGTAGATAACCTATTTAAAATATAAAGGAGAGTATAAGTAGCCTATTTAAAATATAAAGGAAAGTGTAGGTAACCTATTTAAAATATAAAGAAGAGTGTGAGTAACCTATTAAATATATAAAGAAGTATATAGGTAGCTAGTTAAAAATATAAAAGAAAATATAAGTAACCTAACATACTAGCAACGATGAATGATTATATTATTTATTAAAACTGCTACCTAAAAAAGAGTAGGTCTGTAAAGACTAGAGGTAAGATTTATTAAAATCTTACTGAGTATTATTTATTAAACTTTCTGCGCCTAAAATATCTATATAATAGATGCACTTGAAGATAACAGCGAGGTATTCTTTTTAGTTAAGTTTCTAGCCTATAGAACACCTAGTTAAATTAATAAATATTTAATTTAGGTTTAAATAATTTTAAACTGCTAATAGTAACCTACTTAGTTTAGACTAATTAATAATAGTATTATTAACTACTAACTTATATAAGCATTCTAGGGAGATATTATAATTTAGATAATACTAGTGCTAACTTATTTCAACCTAATTAAATTATTAAATTTATAAATTTTATTCTAATAGTAACCTATAGTAACCTAATAGTTAGTATACTTTATTAAAAGGGTTAAATAAGATATTTTTAACGTTCTTCTGCTAGAAAATATAAATAACTTTTAACTTTGCTTATAATTACACTCTAAGTTAGAGTTAAGCTATAGATCTATTTATGATTCTTATTAACTTCTCACTTATAGTATATAAAAAATATTAATATATAGTTATTATAGATAAAGTTGCTTTACATCTGAGAATATAGTATCTGCTCTTAAAACTAGCAGAGAGGAATAATATATACGCCTATATAATAGGAATCTATAGAATTATTTAAACTTAAGACTAACTTAGTAATATCTAATATCTAGCCCCTATAATAGAGCTAATTCCCTATATTGCACTACTAATTATAAATAGAATCTATTATAATATATACAGTTTTATATACTAGCAGATTTAAATAATCTAAGCCTATTACTATAAAAAATATAGATAGGTTAATACTTAAAAGAGAGGTAGTAATATAAGAAGCTAGGCAAGTGAGGTTAGGAGTATATTATAGATAGTTAGTATATAATATTAGAGATTCTATATATCTTAGTATAGTAAGTAATAGTTTGAAGTAGCTTAAGAATAAATAGCTAATAACTCTCTATAAGGCGCTCTAAATAGAAGCTTAGCTTAATAGGTAGTTGCTTATATTTAAGATCTCTAGAAAGTCTAAGCAGAACGTATAAAGATAAGCTATAATAAGCTAATCTATATCACTAATAAAAGACTAAAGCCTAGCTTATAGCTAGCCTATATAAGATAAGTAGTATACTTAAAAGGGCTTAGTACTAGCATACTTTTTAATATAACAGCTCCTATTAATAAAGATAAGGTTATACTTTAAGTAATATAGGCAATAGTTAACTATATACTAAACTAAGCTTAAGTAATATCTGCTCCTAATACTATTAAGCTAGCTATACTATTTAAGGCGCAGCATATAGAAGCACATATTAAACTAAAGAGGCTATTCAATAACTATATAGAGGATAATATATAGGTAAGATATAAAGGTATATAGCTAAGTTTATTATATATCTAGTTCTATATATAAGAAATAGATAATAATAAGCAGCTACTATATAAACTAATACTATTATAAGGAGAGGTATAAGACTTATTTAAGCAGATAGTAGAAGCAGCTAGTATAAAGATAAGGTATTAAATATAAGAGAAGCTAAAATATATAGCATTTAATATACTTATTAGTATACTAAACTACTAGCTGAAAAGTAGAAACTATAATAATGCTCTTCTTAGCGTTCTTATAGTAATAGGTATTACTAAGAATAGCAGCTAAGTTTAGATTACAGACTATATAATAAAATACTTAGCTATTATTAAGATAGCGTATATATTAGTGATCTATTAGGCTTATATTAAGCGCTATAATAAGGTTACTAAGCTAAGAAAATCTCTAAGTAATAATAAAGTAGAAGATATAATATAGAGTTTATTCTAGTATATATAGGTAAAAATACAGTAGTTTATAATATAGATAATAGGTAATAAGGATATAGAGCTGATACTAATAGACTAAATTCTTAAGATATAGATATATAGGATATATATCTAATATAACATAGCAGCAGCTAGTATTATTAACTAGGTTAGTAATTATATATTATATAGATAGGTATAATTTACAATAAAGTAGCTATTAGATATACTATATAAGCTAGTCTAAAAGACGTAAGAGCTACTTATAAAGCTAACAATAATAGAGGATTTAGCTTCACTAGATAGTCCTAAAACTAATATCTAGTTATAACTACTAGCTATCTTATAATTATTAATTAAAGATAACTATAGTAAGATAAAGCTTAAGTACTTATTTCTCACTAATAACTATAATAACTAGGTTTCTATTAAGGATAAATAGCTGTTTATATAGCTAGCATAATTACCTACTGCTATAAAACGCTAAAAACTAAGCAGTAGTATAAGTAATAGTTATAAGGTAATAGACTAGCTATTCTAGTTATTAGCTATATAAGAGTTTAGTAGGACGTTTAAATAACTCTATAAGCAACTATAGATACTTCTATATATATTTAGCAGACAGCTAGCATAAATAAGTAAGCTTATAGGTCTATAGATAGTTAATATAGTTAATAGAGGTGTCTATAATATTATAGTATATAATAAAATATTATGCTTTATTATAGTATATTATAAAAGTTACTATATAACTAAATAGGTAAAAATAATCTATTAATATCTCTTAAGAGAGGTTAATAAGCTTATTATATAGTATCTTTAGCTTATTTTGCTATTCTAATAGGAGGTATAAAGTATTATATATAAAGCTAATAAGTATAATATATTTATATAAGTAGATAAAATTATCTAATAGAGGGATTTAGAAGCTAATAGTATAGCAGTAAGATTAGAAGAGTAAAGTAGTAATAATATAAATATTAAGAATAATAATAATTATAATATAAATAAAGATAAAGCTAGTAATAAGAGTATAAGTATAAGTAATTAGACGTAGAAAGAAGAGTAAATATAGATAATAGATAGAGTATAATAGATTATATAGTAGATTAATATAAAACTACTAGGATACTAAGTTAACATAAATATATAGCGATATATTACTATTAGTATTACTAACTGCTACTTAAATAAGTTATTTAAACAGCTAAGTAGAGATAACGTTAGCATAAGATTAAAAGAGGGGATAAATAAGGTTGAGGATAGCCTATAGGACTTATAGGTAAGGTATAATATACAGATAGTAAGCATAATCTATACGTAAGAGCTTATATAGTTTAGTAGTAGTTTTACAATAAAGTAGTAATAGTTCTACTAAGTTAGCTATTAGTAGTATAAGTTTTTAGGCTTTAGCGCTAAGGATTTAAAGTTAAAATAAGGTTCTATAAGCTATAAGAGGAAAAAGATAGAAATATATAAAAGGCTATAGCTTATAGTTAAGCTTTAATAATTTAAGAAGCTAAAGAGAATTAACTTAGAGGGCTAGCTATAGTAAATAATAATAGACAATTTAGTAATATTCTATAGAAATTAAAGAGAAGTAGTACTTACTATTACTAATAAATATATATTAATCATATAAGTAATAGGGATAAGTAGTAGTAAAAATATCTTATTTATACTGCTAATATTCTACTTACTAGATAGAGTAATAATAGTTATAATACTACTAGTAGTGCTATAGATAGATCTATATAAGTAATATATTAAAATAAGGATTATTTTATATATATAGTAAAGCTATAAGAATAACTAAGTAGCATCTATTATCTTTATTACGCTTAAGTTAGCTATTATAAAAAGATTTAAAAACTTTATTATATAACTAAAAGGGAGGTAAATACTAAACTGCATTATTATAGATAAGTGCTATATTATACTTAAAAGATTATAAAGCTTCTAGTTATAGCTTAAAGAGCTTAAAGAGGCAATTTATAAGTTTAACGTATAGATAATATATTTAATAGTAACGCTTATACTAATAGATAAAATAGCTTTCTTCTATACTATATAACTAGAGGCTAGCTAGGTGAAGATATTCTAAATAATAATAATATATAAAAATATCTAATACTCTATTATTATAGTAAGTAAGAAGGCTAGTATAAAGAGTGTTAATAGCATTAGTAATATAAAATAAAATAAAGATAATATAAAGCTAGTAAAACTTAATATAGTTAAGGCTAAAGTATACTAAGTAGTAGTTTAATAAGTAAATAAGCTTCTAGCTAGTAGTAAGTAAAGTAAAGCTATTATATATACTATATTAATTAAGTAAGTAGAGCGTTTAAGGTTAGCGTTAAGGTATACTATATTTTTTAGTAATATTAACTTAACTAAAGGTAAAATAGCTTAGCTTAAGGTATAATATTAAAGTAATAAGGCTGAAGGTGTTATAGTTATAATAAACATACTAAGACTAAATATTAATATCCTAAATATATAGCTTATAATTTATACTAATATGCTAATAGGACTCTAGCGATTTATATAAGAGAGTAAGTAAGTAAGTTATAATAAGCAGCTAAGCATATTAGTTATTATATACTATAGTAGCAATAATAGCAGCAGTTTATAATAAGAGGTAGTAGTAGAAAAGTATCTTACTAGCAATAAATATAAGTAGATTATTCTTAACTAAGTAATAAATAAGAGAAATAACTGCTTTAGTTATAAAGATAATAAAGAAGTCTATAATATCTACTATAGATATAGAAAAAAGCTAAAGCTAAAGTTTATTCTTAACTATATTAGTGAGGATAGTAAAATAGATTAAGTAGAGTTTTTAAGGCTAAATAGGTATATAAAGCTAAACTAATAGAAGGTTAGGATAGAGAAGATAGGTAAGGCTAGCAAAATAGAAATATTTCTCACGCAGCTTTACTAGTAACATAAGAAGTACGCATTATATTTTAAGGTAAGAGATAATAATAGGTATAAGTTTCCTAGATACTTAAAGAAGGAAGAGATAGAGTAGATATAAGTATAGTAAGGTATAAAGACTATAGAGTAGGAGATCTTTAGTAAGAGATATCTTAAGTAGTTCTCTAGCTATTTTAACTATAGGTTTTTATAAGAGTTTTATAAGTAGTAGGAAGGTAAGGTAGAGGATAATAAGTAGTTCTATTAGGTAGAAGGATAAATATACTAACTAAGAAGCATACTAATTAAGGTATTTATAGCTAGTATAATAAGGCTTTTTAAAGTAGTATAAAGTAGTATATTTAAAGAGTAGATAGCTACTAAAGGAGTATAAGTTATAGAAGAGGGAAGAAATAGTTAGGATGTTTTTTATATATAGCTAAGAGGGTGAATTTTATAAGGAGGAGTTAAGAGTAGCTGTTTATATAAAGTAATTTAGCTTTTAATATAGTAAGTTAAAAAAGAGGATAAGAAGTAGCTATTTTAAGTAATAAAGAAGTTTTTATATTATAAGGTTACTTTAAGAGTTTATAGTAGAGTTTAAGGTTAGAAAGAAAGTTTTAAGGTAGATAGATTATAAAATATAAAATAAGTTAAGAGTTTTAAATTATTAATATAGATCTTAAAAAGAGAAGAGTAAGTATTAGGTATAAAGGAAGATAGTAACTTTAAGTTAGTTAAACTAGATAAGGAGATTATATATAGAGGATAGAGATATATTAACTATATTTTGATATTAAGGTTTAATATATAAATAAAGTAGAATTTAAACTAAATAGATATAAGTTAAGGTTTAGAAATAAATATAAAGGTTTAAATAATAAAGAAGGTAAGTAGAGTTATAAAAAGGAAATTAGATATAGAGAAGAATTATAAAGTAATAATAGACTTATATTATATATATTAGATATTAAGGTTATATAGGGCTTAATAGAGGTTAAATATATAAGAGTTAAGTAAACTAAAATAAGAAAGTTATAACTAAGAATATAGTACTATAATATATATAATAAATTTATATAAATAAACTAAATAGAACTAGTATAGTAATAAGGTTTAATAAAAAAATAATAGATAAAAACTATAATATATAGATAATAAGAAGTATTAAGTATAAATATATAGGTTAGCTATATATTATAGAAAGAAGTTAGAGATATAATACTATAGTGAAGTAAGATTTATACTATAATAGAATACTATAGTAGACTTATAGTTAGAGTTAAAACTAAGTTATAGAAAAAAGAAAAGGTTATAATTATTTTTTATAGAAGAAAAAAGAGATAGTAGAAAAAAAAAGAAACATTAAGGTTATATAGAATAGGGTTAAAGAGTTAAGGTAAGGAGAAAGAAAGGTTAAAGTTATTTAGAATAAAGTTAAAAGAGTTAAAATAAGAAAAATAGAAAGGTTAGGGTTATTTTAAATAGAGAGAAAAAGATTAATATTAAGATAAATAAAAGAAATAAATAGAAAACAAAATAAGAAATAAATATAAAGTGAGATAAAAACTATAAAGTAAATAATTATAGAGGATATAAAGTAGAATTAAGTAGCAATATAAAAAGAAAGATAGAGAAGTATATATAAAATTAAAATATATAGTAAAAACT
>JAKMWU010000604.1:0-22883 GCA_025327145.1 Colletotrichum sp. SAR 10_76 | reverse complement strand
AGGGTGGGAGGGGTGGTGGGGATGGGGGGGGTGCGGGTGGGCGTTGGTGAATCAATCAGGTCAGGACCAGCAATCACAATCAGCCAAAAATGCAAAGACAGATGCACCGTGGGTCGTGGGGTTTGACTTGACTTGCTGGCGGGACTTGGACCTGGCCGGGATTTGCAAAGAAAATGGGCAGATGGGGAGGCACAGCGACGAAGAAGCTTCCCGTTGGACCACCTAGTTTCCCAGGTCCCGTCCCCGCCGCCGCACTTCACCGAAGAGTGACCCAGGCACCGTGCCTTGAGAGACGCGTGTGCGTGTATCCCGAGCAGCGGCCAGATGTTGATATGCCTGTCTACCTTCCCGGCGGGAACTGCTGGCAAAGTAGTATACATACACAAACCGCAAGGCAAGAATGCAAGTGGCCAGTCGTGGTTGTATCTCACACACCTGCCACCGCCGGAAAGGTACCAGCCGCGGCTTCCCTTGCAGATGTGCCAATTGGTGGTGTAGAGCGGATCGTAATAGGAAGTGACCTTCACCCATCTTACATCACAGTAGCTGCATTGCATGATAGCAGTTACCTAGCCCGTGTTAGCCATTGCCAAATCATCACCTTCTCTGCTTAAACCTCCACGTCGCTTGCCGGCGTTGCTCTGAATCCAGGAATCCCTCCCTTCCCTCCGCTGGCTGCTCCGTCGGTCCGTCTGTTACCTGTCACGGCCTCGACCTTTAACCTCACGCCCATGCGCAGCGGCAGCAGCAAGTGCACAGCATGATCTGAGCAATCTTGGCCCATCTCTCTTAGGTAGTCTTCGTTGGGGGAAGGGGCCACGACGGCCAGATTCAACTATTCAGATCCCCTTGAGAGGAGGACCCTTATCCCCAAGGAGCCAACAAAAAGCGTTCAAATGTCATCAAACACGGCCATGATGGCTCGAAAACATGCCATCTCCGACTCGAGGCTTGGGGATCAGAAGCAAATTCGGGCTCTTCCTGGGCGCAGGATCTCTCCGCACAGCCGAGGATGAGACGATTGACGGCCCCAGATCAGGTCACACCTTGGCTGGCTTTTTTTTTTTTGGTGCCTTGTCGGGAGGAGGGGGGCTCTGGGGTTGCAGGCAAGTACACATTGTGCCTTTTCTGCGCCGTAGTGAGGGTGGGAGGTTGTCAATCTGCAATGAATAACTGGCAAGCACGCACGAGATGCGGTCCAAAGAAAAAAAAGAGGCCCCGGCTCCCAACAACTTCCCCAACGCTTTTCAATATGACGGGTCCTTGATTGGACGGGACGGGGGCTGACCCCTGCCATGTGGTCGCCGCTGGGGCGGGGCGGATGGGCGGCTGGAATCCACCTTACCTCATCGGGCAACGCCCATCCACACCCACACCACCCCCATCTGCATTCTTTCCACGACTCCCCCAGGGCTGAGGGCTGAAGAGAGAGCTTCCTGTGCTGGGAGAACTTCACAACTCACTGTGCCCGTTGGCATGGCTGGCCTGGCCCGGTGCTCCCTGCAAACACCGCATCGCATCGCAATTCTGTGATGCACATCCCCAAATGCCGTCTCGTCCAAGTGGCGATATCCGAGACCGCCGCCTTTCACCAGCAACGCCTCGGTTCGACAGACGAGACAAGGCAACCAGAGACGCCTCGAGCCTTGCTTGTCCTACAGTGACATCTCCCGCCTTGCCCTATGCAGTAGCTCTGTTCCTGCAGCTGCTGGCCTTTCTGACAGACACCACCATTCATTCCCATCAACAATCTCTTACCGCTCCTCCATCGGACGAGAACTGGCCATCCTCATGTCCCTTCTTGGGGGCGGCAGGAAAAAGTCGGGATTGCGCCAAAAGTGACTGAGGCGACTCACCCAGTTGCAAGCTTCAAGCCGCTGTCTCAGACTGACCGATCAACCGACCTCTTGTCTAGGCCCCCGCCGCATCATGCGCAGAGACAGAACACACCGCGAGAATGGAGGCGACAACGAACCAACAGAGTAGTCTAGTCTGAATCGGCGGTGGCGGTTCGTTCTGCTCTCCCTCAACATGTTCCCCACCAAAGCTCCATCGAGTGACGAAGGTCTCACGTTGCCTCCGAGCTCTGCTGTGGTAGGGCGCCTCCACTTGGGCAGGGAACCTGTCACTCTCTCCCTTATCGCCGCGACAACGGTCTCGTGGAACTCAACTACGCGGGTAATTTGGTTCGTTCTTTCAAGAAGGCGGCGGCGTGAGCGTCTATCAATGACAGATGAATGCAATCCCTCCTTGACCTCGGCAGCCCCTCGATCGGCCGTCTTGTGACATTCACAACCGCCCCGAAGCCGGGCCCATTCCGTCATGAACTTCGCTTACGTGTGGACGATCTTTTTTTACAGAAAAAAAGACGACGACCCAGATCCCACTCCGGCATCCCGGCCCATCCCCAACAGAAACAGGACCCTGCCCCGCAAACCTCCGCCCCAGAGCTGCAGGACACGGCAGGGATCACAGGTGTCGTTTGCCCGCCATCCCGAGGTTGCTTGCTCTTCTTCTCTCCATTGTGGATTTCCATCGCCCATCACTGGCCATCGCGATCCCCTTCTGCCCCCTTCATGGTGGTGGCTAACGATCGGTCACGTGGGGGATTAGATAACCATATTTCGAGACGAGACTCACGATCAACGACTCGCAGACGCAGAGGCCCTTCGCCCTGAGGGAGAGAAAAGGTTCCCCCATTCTGGAACCTTTCCATGCTAACCCGATATGGTAAGGCGCTCCCTCTAGGACTTGGCCGACGCCACACCCGACCCGCCCTGTCAATCCATCGCTCCTTTCATCCAAACGTTTTGCCGCGGGAGCTAGCCGCCTCCCAGTGAAAACGCCCCAAGCTCCCAAGCTGCAAGCTTTCGCAGAGCTCTGAGGTGAGCTCTGACTGCTTGACTCGCCACCTCTCTAACATTGAAGTTTCCCGTCAGCTTGGGTCGCTCTGCTCGGCCGTTACATGGGAAGATCCGGAGGATTGGTAGCAGCTGCGCGTGCTTGGATAGAGGGCTCAGTCTCATCCGTCCAGATCTCGGAGAATTTCCGGCGACCGCGAGTGCTTTGATAAAGGGCTCAGTCTCGTCTGATTTGCTCTACTCCTGTTCATGATCCGCATACCTCACGCAGGGACAAACTGTGGTTTGTTGCAAGGTTTCCGAAAGCCCGGGATACACTTTGACAAATACCAAAAGGCAAGCTCGGGGTTTCACTTTTGCCAATGCTGGCTTGTGAGAGAAGTCGGTCTGGTGCCACACAACCATCTATTACACATACATGGTCCTCAAGGATCTACACCGATGCTATGCTGGGGAAAATATGGTGCCATCGCCAAAACAGAAAAAAAAAAACCAAATACCTCCAGTGTCCGGAATACAAGTTGCCTCCTTCATGCAAAGTCGCCTGTAAATGCCAACCTCTTGCTGGTGTTACATGCTAACGTCTGTCGATATCGTCGTCATCGTCGCCGCTGTCGTGCTAATCGTCGCCAAATGCCAAGTCTTCATCGTAGGACGCCTTCTCGCGCACCACCCGGTCATCTCCACCCGAATGCGCCCCTCCAACCCCCTTGAGCTCCGGAGCCTCGGCTTTGGTGATGCTTCCGGCAGAGGTTCGTTCCGCTGAGACCGGCCGAGTTTCGACGGCAGCAACAGAGCCCTTCTCGGTCTCCGGCCGCGTCTCCGAACGAGCGAGTGGTGGAGCTTCCCCAGAAGGCGGGGTGGTGATCGGCTTCGTTGCCACGTCTCTACGAGCCGCAACGTCCTTCTCTGCCCCCAAGACATGATCGTTCCTGTCCGTTTGGTCTTTGGGTTCTGTGGACCCCTTTTCTTCGGGCGCTGATTGCCCTGGTGCTACTTTCCCCCACTGCTGCTGCTGCTCTCTTTCCTCCTTTTCGTTTTCGTCCTCGGTGCTGAACCTCTCGTCCTCCGTATCGTTACCCGCGTCAGCGTCGTCCTTGATCGTCATGGGGCTCGCCACCGCCGTCCGTATGTCGACCGGGTCCGCAGGGGTGCGCGGGTCCGCCTGCTCCTGTCGGGACAGCACCTGAGCAAGCTCATCATGCACGAGCTTGGTGTC
This sequence comes from Colletotrichum sp. SAR 10_76, assembly GCA_025327145.1. Classification (NCBI taxonomy): domain Eukaryota; kingdom Fungi; phylum Ascomycota; class Sordariomycetes; order Glomerellales; family Glomerellaceae; genus Colletotrichum; species Colletotrichum sp. SAR 10_76. The sequence continues at coordinate 18,803 of JAKMWU010000604.1, read as the reverse complement.
CTCCTGAACCGGCGTATGGTCGACCTCGACTTCGTCCAAGGGCGGCAGGGACATTGGCGTGAACTGCAGCTCCTCCAGCTTCTGCTGCATGGCTCTGCTCGTCTCTTCCAACGGCTCCGGGGTCGCGACAGAATCCTTGCTGGTCGTCGGCGTAGCGCTCTTGGGCTCCTCAACTTCGTCGGCCCCGATGTCGCTGTATGAAGGCGCAATGTTCTTAGCACCAGCCCACCCGGCGTAGTGGCTCGGGAGAGGGCTCGGAGGAGATCGACCTCTGGTGTAGTAATAGGGGTCCTGGGAGAACCCTCCGTTCGGGTTTCCGTGCTGGGGCCCCATGTTGACGTATGCCCAGTCTTGGGATGGCTGCACGGTCCTGACCCTCCCCCGACTGTTGTAGCCGTCTACAAAGTACTCTTGCATGGAGTAGCCGTCATCGACCGAGATGGACGGAGGGGCCACGTCGTCCCCGTCCGTGGGCCCGGGGAAGAGAGACATGAGCGATGAGGCCTGCAGGCGCATCCGCGGGTCTTCGCTCAGGCAGATGTCCACAATTTGTCGGTACCACGCCGGGACGGTGTGCTCTTCTCCAAGCTGAAGAGGCCGTCCCTGGGCTTCGGGCTCGTCATCCTGTGCCGCCAACGCCCACAGAACCATGCCGAGCTGGTACAGGTCAGACTTGACGCCAATGTACATCGAGATACGCTGGTTGCTCTCGATGAGCGGCGTTGCCTCTGGAGGTTCCCAGCCTACGGGACAGCCCCGCCTGTTGATGTCGATAATCTTCGCGTCGTCGTCGTAGTCGATGACAATGTTCGAGAGCGTAAAGTCGCCCTGGACGAAGCCGGACTCGTGGATGTCAGCCAGCCCCTGCACGATCTGACGCGCCCACTTCTCACGGATAGGCCACGGTAGCCCGAGCTCCGACTCCTGTCGGTTGTCGTAGATGACGTCGATGAGAGCCCCGTGGACGGCATAGCTAATGAGCAAGCCTTTGACGTGCTCGTCGTCGTCGTCGACAACAACGCCGTAGAACCGGATGATGTTTCTCGAGTAGCGAAGCCGGTTGAGAGCGTTGATTTCGTAGAGGAACTCATCGATGGTGTCGGGGCCGGGAATTTCTTTCTTAATGAGCACCTCGCCGCCAACGCATACTTTGTACACAAAACCAGACATGTGTGAGTCAAACTCAATGTCCCTCTCTCTTATCCTTCGACAGCCCAGGTGTTGCACCTGGCGGACTGCGGGATACTGGATGATTTCCTGGAACTGGTTAGGGCAGGCTCAGACTATCACAACTCCGTAAAACTTACATTGACGTCCTCCACGACGTGCACGTGGAGCCGGCCGTCGGTTGTCTGCAGCTTCAGATTGGTGACGGATTGGTAAAATTGAATATCCTGCAGGCTGTCCCTGATGGCTTCGTAAATCTTGGAGCTCTTGTCGCGCTGGGACTTGGTGTGCAGCAGATCCATCTCGAGAGAGTTGTCGGGCGCGTTGCGGTAGTCTAGAGAGATGGTCACCCGCCGCCAGAGGGTTGGCGTCTCTCGGTACGTGACGAAGAACTTTTCTCGCTTGGACTTGTCCCGGAAGTGCATGCTGAGGTTGAGGATCCAGGTCGTCTCAAGCTCGTCATGGATCATGGCCTCGTAGTGAGACTGGGATGTCGTGACGGAATGGGCGTCTGAATTGGACTGGAGGTCGTGGATATGGGACTCCTCCGGCACAGGCTCCCCAACGTGCGCTACCATCGGGGCCACCATTGGAGCTAGGTTGTCTTCAGTCTTTTCCTCGATGGGACTGACCGGCGCCGATGGGGCTGACTGCACATCCAGCGGCGCATTCTCAAAGAGGTCTGGGGCGCTGGCCCGGGGGAATGAGTGAGTCTGCGACGCTGTGCGTGAAGGCTGTATTCGCCTGTCGACGGACAAGGCACGCCTCTCGGCGGGTGAGGGCTCGACGGGTGCGAGGTTATTCCTGCGCTCCGATTGCTGGCGTTTGAAGGTCTGCACTCGAGGAAGCCCGGGCACGACCTTTCTTGAACGGCGGCCTAGCTCAGCGTTTTGCGGGTCATCGGGATCGGGCTCCGGCTCGGTCTCGGGCCCTTTGGTCTGGGGCGGGCCGGCGGGACCCGGAGCCCGGTTGTTTCGTCCGAACAACTTGCGAAGAAAGCTGGTACTTGGCGGCTGGCTCTGGCTCTGGCTCGTCAATGATGGCGGCGGCGGCTCTGAGGGGGCGCTCATTTGCGCCATGGCGACTGACTGCAGTTGAGTGTCGATTTCAAAACTGTCGAGTTCTCGATGAGCTCGACAAGACGACGGTGAGGTGAGGCTCTGAGCGGTGTAGTTATGGGGGGGCAAGGTGTGTTAATTATGGATAGGCCCGCGAACCAGGTCCGGGACCTAGCTAGGCGGGTGACAAGGATGGGCCTTGGAAGGGAAAGACGGTCAACCACAGGCCTGGTCAAGCCTGGTTTGAGCCGGTCTTGGTGCCAGGTCGGAGCTAAATTGAGCTGGCAGCGGCTGGGGGGTGGCCGGGCGCGGGGAAGGCGAGACAGGAATGACGGCGGCCGTTGTGTTGTGGACGTCTACTTGCAACTCGAGAGTGGCGGATAGAATGCGGGTAGCCGCAGACAAGATGGGACATCAGATGCTGTGACGGAGCAGGATGGACATGTGCAGCAAGGAAATGGTGAAGAAGTCGACCATGTTCAGGTGGTGTGAGAGGAACGAAGGCGGGGGAACAGGACTCGCAGTGCCTTTTTGAGGGAGCGGGAAAGCAAGCTGGAGGCTATCGACGAATAATTGGTGCGGGCCGTGCTAGCTGCAATGTATGTGTTGTCATCCGGGGGGCAGCTTGACAAAGTTGAGTGGTGTTGTTCGGAGACGACTGAGAGGGCCGGATGAGCTCACTTTAGACAGACACGATAGTCAGGCAGGTCGAGGACTGCAGATTACGTCCGGGGCTGCATTGGCGAGAGACTGATTCGGCGAGAGAGGTGATTTGTCCAAGGCGGCACGTCGCGGGGCTATGCGGCACGGTACTTGGATCGAGCCCGGTCGGCCTGGGTTTCGGCCAGATGGGTTTTGGTTTGGGATAAGATGGATGGCAACCGACGACGTCGACGTCAATGTAGGCGATGGAGCTGTGAGCTGGTGTAGTAAGGCATGCGCAGCTGGGATTGATCGGGAGTTGGTGTTGGCGTTGGGTACTGCCGGGCTCGGCTGGATTGGACGAGGGTGGGAGCTTTTCGAGGGTGCAGCAATCGCAGCAGCAGCAGCAGCGAGCGGCAGGCTGGACGAGGCGAGCGTCGGTCTGATTTGTATGGAAAACAAGTGATGGCGACCGGGGTGATCCGAGAAGAGGGGGAGGGGCACCGTTGCCCTGGACGGCCGTGTCGTGGGGTTCAGGTCCAGGTCCAGGTCCAGGTCTGCGACTGGTTGACGGGGTTCAGGTGCAGCGAGCGTCTGGAGCAGTTTTCCTTTTTCTCGCGACGGGATATCCCAAGTGGTGCATATGGCATGCATGCATGCAGCAGGAGAGGCGCCCCGAGGTGAAGACGAAGAGGCAGACAGACGCGAGCTGCTGGTGGTGTTGGAGCTAACAACATGAAGGTCCAGTGTCCATATGGCCATGTCTTTGCTCGGTGCTTCGAGGGTGCTTCTTCGAGGGGCTGGGCAAGATGCCTGCCCCAGAATGAGGTAAGGTAAGGTAACCTGAAGAAGGTCTCCTCAAGTGAGGTCAGCTGGAGGTCACTGTCACTTCCGCCGTCACTGCAACCGCCGTTCATCTTTTTTTAATGGTGGGGCATTCCCAACTGTGATGCGTTGTCCCTCGTCTTTTCCACCCGATGCCTGGGCGTCTTCGTTCTCTATCCCCGGAAAGGATGGCTTCATCACAGCAAACTACCTAGGTAGGTGTGCATCCGTTGACGAACGAAAAGTAGGCCTCACGCGGTGGAGTGGTATATCTGTCAGGTAAGGCAAGGTACGCTTCTCCTTTGGGCTGCAACTGCCAACGAGTCCTTCCTCTCTTCAGCATTCATTGGAGGAGGACCGGCAGCAGCAGGCCTTTTAGACGAGCTAAGCCCTCGAAGCGCTACTTTTCTCCCCCTCCCCCACCTTGGCTCGAGGCCGCCCACCATCACCACAATCACCACCACCACCCTTTTTAGACACCTCCATCGCTCCCTCTCTCTCCATCCATCTTTAGCGGCTTCCTACCCATGCACAACCTGGGCATTGGGTTCGTTGGGCTCTCATCTGAACCCTCCTTCAAACCTGCGAACATCCACCTCGTCCATGCAAACCTTTCGATGCATTCCCGTGGTAATCAACCTCAGAAACAGCAATTGACCGCCCTTTGCTTTCCATAGTGGTCCACCCCATCAGAATAGGAACCGGCATGGGTGGCTGGACATCACGCCGATCGAGGTGCCAGCCAGCCGCTGGCCTTGGACATACCTGTCAACCGAACAGGGGCATGTCATAACGGATACCCCAAGCCCAGCTGCCCCCGTCGCATCCACCAATCGCGACTCCCTCGCTCAGGGACCAGAGATGCCTATCTGAGAGATCTGCTCCTGGGGGGGATCATCTTGTCCGATGGCGCACTCGTCGTCGCGGTGCTATTCTGCCATGCAACGGCGGCCAAACCCGAGTCCCGGACGCGGACGTCTGGCGACGAGAACGCGACGGGCTCGCCGGCTAGAAGCGCCGTCCGTCCCATTGCCGAAGCCACCTCGAGCCTAGTCAACACCACCTTGAACGACATGCGAAGAGAGTCTGACGGGGGATGCGTCTTTACTGGCTAAACTCTACACATCCACCCGCGGCAAAAATATCGTCGCTTACAGTGACCATTGCGCAATCTTACAGATAACGAGATGGATCTCTCTCCATCCGCCGGCGTGCAAAGTCTGCACGAGAAGCACAGCATAACAGGGACGAAATACCCACGTGCCTGCCGCCCTCATGCGGGAAGACCGTCTGCACGACCCAAAGTCTTCACTTGCGGTCGTGGAAGCCAACACATTGCCAATTAGCGCTCGAAAGGTTTGCCTCTCGCCCTCCACTGCCTGACGCTACGCCGTGGTCTTGGTGACACGGCAGCTAGCATCTGCATCACAGACGATGGGACGGCAACATGACACCGCATGCACAGACGAAACGAACTGGTCCGGCGTCATCCAGAATCACCATGCTGCGCGAGGTTGGTACCGTCGGCTGCGACACGGCCTCCGGAAGCCTAGAATCCCAGCCCCGAATGGTGTTTGCTCACACCTACCCGTGTCCCCTGCTAGTCTGAAGCACGGCTCGCCGGCCTGGCTTCCAGTGCAGCCGGGCTGCTTCTGCTGAGGCCATCGGATGGAATATCTAATCGACCTGGAAGCGCAGTCCCGCCGTCAGCCCTGCCACTCGGTCAACGTTAGTGGTCGGATCCGAGAACCACTCTCGCGCGCTGCCTGCATCTTGGGCACCAATGCAGCCTAAATGGTGAGGCTGTCTGCTCGTTGACAGGCTGTCGTCCTGTACGCATGGCTTGCATCTGCATCATTCACCCAGACACTCGGTGGGCTCGGGGCTATTGACGTCGAGCTTGGTCAACAAGACGCAACCGTGCAGTCTCCGGCCGGTTGGGATCGTCGAATGCATGGACACCGTTACAAAGGTTTCCCGTCCCTCTCTCTGACCACCTCTCTGTCTCTGGCTCTCGCTCAATTGCTGCTCCAAGCGCTGGGAGCAGGCATAGCCATGCTTCCATAAGCGCCCTCTCCAATTGCGAGCCTGGAGATCTCCCGCCTTCAACGTGCCAGATGTACCCGGCCATGGACAGCAGATTCACGATCGATGATCGATGGCGGGAACACTACGGATACGGCACAAAACAAGACGTGGTGTGTCGATGCCAGGGTCTTCCCGTCTGTCCCTTTGCCAGATCCCAGCCGAGTGTCTTCCCGCAAACCCCACCGATCCCGCGTGGGTGGGTTAGTCGTGCCGCCAAACCAGACCCTGAAGCGCAGGGAAAAGCTAGCCAGAGGTACGAATACCCCACTATCGCAGCTGTACAGGAGCGTCGGAGTGCACACAGCAGCTCTCACCGTCCACAATCGCGCAAGAAACGAATTGGGCCACAGTCAGGCACATGGAATATGTCACCATGACTCGATCTCGTATCAAAGAAGGACGGCCATCAGATATCATAAAAACAACGGCGAGCACCGGAGAAACGACCGTTCCACCGTTCGATGTCATCGGGGGGTCCAATCCCGCGGCCGCCAGCCAACCTCGACGCGATGCACGGCGCAGGCGTCTCACTCGAGTTGGTGTGCTCGTCATGTCGGCGGCCCCCCATCTGCAGGCGTCAGCATTTCCGGTCAACTGGGCTCCCCTCTGTTATTCCACTTTCTTCGCCTCGAACGGCATCCACTGGAGGTCACGACCCCTCGATGGGGATACCAATTGAAATGCAATGCTGTTGACGCAATGCTCATTGCACCAAACGGCCACGGCACGCGCGAATCATGTGCCTTTTTAACAATTGTTGATTGTGTGTGGCTACTCGCCGAGTGCTTATGCACTGCTCGTGACCGTAATGTACAAGAATCTGCCCTCTGCCCAATAGCTACCCTATGCAAACATGGCGCCCTGCTAATCCACCCACCCTTCACATCGACGCCGTCCTCCTAATGCGCTCTTACTGCTGCTGCCGCTGCGCGGTCTATGCTATTGGGTTGGTCTGCAACCCTACTCTTACAAAGGCCCGCCTAACCAATCGCCTTGGAAAAACAAAAACATACGCGATAAGATAACCATCTAGAGTAGAGATGCGGTATTCTTTGAGAATGCGTCAGCACGCGTGACGGCTTTATGCGGGTTCGTCTAATTCGTTTGGTGAGTGTGTGTGTCAAAAACATCCGCTCCGAACGCCCCCGTCCAGTCATCCGCGTCAGCGCCCCAACCTCGCCTGGTCCTTCCCGTCGAGGACCTCCGGACGCAAGCAGATCCCAAGACGGGGCGGGGCCGTGGCTTGGTGGGATGGCCGTCCATCGATGTTGGGGGCGCGGGCAGGCTGGAAAGGACAGTCTAATGGCGATGCAACGGGTTGGCAGTCCAGTTGACTACCTTTTTTTGGTGGTGAGGCACTCTCTAGTCGTCGTTCTCGTCGTCAGAGTCGTCCTTCTTCTTGTTCTTCTTGTCCTTCTTCTTCTTGGCGTCGTGCTCCTTCTGCCACTCGCACGTCTTGCACTTGTTGGCGGCCTCACGGTCCAGCTGGGGGAAGATGAGCTCAAAGACGTCAGAGTACCACGTGACGGGCTTGCCCTCGATGCCCTCCTTGATGTTCTGTAGATTCGGTCAGTACATAGAGTACATAAAAAAATGTGTTTCATACCTCCGGGAGCTCGAGCCAGTCCGACATGCAGTCCTTGGGGAAGATGATCATCTTGCACCCGGCACGGCGTGCGGCGACGGTCTTCTCGCGGAGACCGCCGATGCGGAGCACCTTGCCGGTCAGGGTCAGCTCGCCCGTCATGGCGACGGTCGGGTTGACGGGCGTGTCGAGGGCGAGGGACAGGAAGGAGGTGGCCATGGTGATACCAGCCGAAGGACCGTCCTTTTGCACGGCACCGTCGGGGACGTGCAGGTGGAGCTTGGCCTTGTCGAAGAAGTGGTTGTCGGGGAACTCCTTTACCATGAGCGCCTTGGCAAAGGAGTAGGCAATCGTGGAGGACTCCTTCATGACGTTCTTGAGGTTGCCGGTGATCTCGAGGCCGGGCCTGCTGCTGGGGCGCAGAGGGGCCTGCAGGATAGACTCGACGTACATGGCCGCACCGCCCATCTGGGTCCAGGCGAGACCCATGGCGACACCGGGCGGGTTGACCTCGTAAAGGCGGTCCGAGGTGAAGACGGGGGGACCGACGTAGTCAACAAGGTTCTCCTTTCCGATGGTGACGTGAACGCTGTCCGGGACGTTGAGGGCCACGCGGGGCTTCTCGGTCGTGGGAGTCTCGGCCGGCTCCTCGCCGGTCTCCTTCGCAGCCTCCGTCTTCTTCTCCGACTCCTCCAGGGCCTCCTTGCCACTGTCGGTGAGGGCCTCCTGCTCGGGGAGGACCTCCTCGCCGAGGTCCTGGACGATCTTGAGGGCGGACTTGCGGTAGACCTTCTCGATCTGCTTCTTGAGATTGCGCACACCAGACTCGCGCGCGTAGGACTTGATGAGCTCCTCAATCGCCTCCTCGCTCAGCTTGACGTCGGCGTTCGCCAAGCCTGCGGCCTCCTTGGCAGCAGGGGCGAGGTACCGGTCGGCAATGGCCTTCTTCTCGTCGGCGACGTAGCCGGAGAGCTGGATGAGCTCCATACGGTCGAGAAGGGGTCTGGGGATGGTGTCGGTCATGTTGGCTGTGCAGACAAAAAGGACCTTGGACAGGTCGACGGGGACGTCCATGTAGTGATCCAGGAAAGAGCTGTTCTGCTCGGGGTCGAGAAGTTCCAGAAGGGCAGACGAGGGGTCGCCCTGGTAGCCCCGGCCGATCTTGTCGATTTCGTCAATCAGGATCAAGGGGTTCTCGGTCTGGCATTTCTTGAGCGCCTGGATGATGCGGCCAGGCAGAGCCCCGACGTAGGTGCGTCTGTGGCCCTTGATCTCTGCCACATCGGTGAGACCACCGACACTGAATCTGTAGTACTGGCGGTTGAGAGCGCGGGCGATGGACTTTCCAATAGACGTCTTGCCGACACCGGGAGGGCCGACGAAGCAGATAATCTTGCCCTCGACGGTGCCGCGAAGCTTGCCAACGGCAATGAACTCGAGAATGCGATCCTTGACGTCCTTCAGGCCGTAGTGGTCTTCGTCGAGTACCGTCATTGCATTCTTGATGCCAAAGTTCTCTGCACTGCGCTGTCCCCACGGGATCTGGGTGAGCCAGTCCAGGTAGTTACGCGTGACGTTGAACTCAGATGCCGCGGGCTCGAGGTGGGCGAGCTTGTTAATTTCGTCGTCAAAGACCTTGCGGACGGCCTCGGGCATGGCCAGCTTGTCGGCCTTTTCCTTGAACCTCTCCACCAGCTTATCCTTGCCGTCAGACTCGAGACCGAGCTCGCGGCGGATGCCCTTCATCTGCTCCATCAACCAGTACTCGCGCTGACGCTTGGTGATCTTACTCTCGACGTCCTTGGTGATCTTTGACTGCAGCTGGGCGTTCATGAGCTCCTTCTTCAGGACGATCAGTGCCTTTTGCATCCTCTCCTCCACGTTGAGACTGGAAAGGACCTCCTGGAGCTCGCCCTGCTCGCCCGAGGATACCGCGGCGGCAAAGTCTGCAAGCTTCGCCGGCTCGGACGTGACGTTTCCAGTCGATTGGCTCATGGAAAAGGTGGAGATCTGGTCCCGGAAGAGGCTGTTCATGGTGGCGACCTCCTTGAAGACGTTGACGATCTCGTTCGTGACGGCGCGGATGACGGCGCTCTTGGGGTCATAGGGCTCCTCGGTCAGGTTCTCGACGTTGACGAGACTGACGGGGTATCTCTTGAGGAACGCGGTGGGCTCGTACTTTTCCGCGGCCTGGTCCGGCTTGGGCGCGACGGCGCTCTCCTCGAAGCTCGCCACGACGTCGCCCTTCTTGTCCGGCTGCGCCTCCTCCTCAACGGGCTTCGGGGGTATCGGCTCGGGGACGGGCTCGACCTTGGCCTCGCTGGGCTTCTTGTCCTCGGTTCCGGGCGGCAGCAGGCTCGAGAGGCGGATGCGGCGGTGGGGGTACAGGATGGCCGTGAGGCTGCCCTGCTCGCCGTGCATCGGGAAGGCGCTGGTGATTTGCGCAAAGACACCGGTATCGTAGACGTCATCGACGTTGCGGATCACGTCCTCGTCCTGGTTCTCGTCCTTGAAGAGGAACGCTCCTACGTATGGCTGGCCGCGCTTGATCATCTCGGTGATGGCGGCGGCCACGTTGGGGTCCTTGATGGTGATAGCCTTATAGAAACCGGGGAACAAGGGCCGCTTCGCAATGGGGATGGCAAGGACCTGGGGGTACACGTCCGGCACGACGGGCTTCTGCAAGCTCTTGTCCGAGGCCTTGCGTCCCTTGCGGCCGCTGCCGTCGCCCTTATCGTCGCCACCACTGCCAGAGCCCGCCGATGAGCCGCCCGCCGCGCTGCTGCCCTTTCCGTCCTGGGCGCCGCCGGCAGAGCCTTCATTCTTGGGGGAGGACTCGGAGCCGGAGTTCTTTGCCTCGGCGGCGAGCTCCTTCTCCTCGAGCTCGCGCTGGTGCTTGAGGTTGGCCTTTTGCTCCTCCTCGGACAGAGGCTCTACGGCGCGGTCGAAGAAGCCGTTGTTGTCCTCCTCCTCCTTCAGGCGGTGCGTCGACGTCGAGAACTGGGCGACGGCTCGCTGTGTTCGGGGGGCGGCGGACAGGAGCAGACGGTCGAAGGTGGGAGCCGAGCACCTCGGGGCACTGGCGGGGGATAGCCTGCTCGGGGTGGAGTATGGGCGTCTGAGGTAGTTGGCTGGGCGGCCGAGGGCGAGGCGCCTCGGGAAGCTCGATCGCATGACCATGATGGCGGCGGTCGAGGGGAGTGTTGGCGAGGTTGTGCGTTGCGGACCAGCAAGCGTTGAGGAAGCTCCGGTCTCGCGGGCACGTGGAAGTCGGGTGTTGCAGGGCCGAAGGCGAATGGCCGCTGAGAGGAAGGAGAGAGAGGGGAACAAGAGGAAGACGAGCTTTCAGAACAATTGAAACGTGCGGGTTTGTTTAATTTGTGCAGCAGTACAGGACGTCTCGTCCTAGATGGCGGTGCGCATGGCCTCCTGTCGCCTTACAAATACAAAGTGGCAGTCGAGAGCGAGAGAGTCAAGGTCCTCGGCTGAGTAGGTAGCCTTTTTAGCTATTATGGAGCACGTCGGGGGACTACAGAGTAAACGACATCACCAAAAAATCCGCCGCCAGCCAGCAGAGCACTGACGTTGCCGCTGGCTCGGCCACTGAGAGTGGAAGACGTCGTTGCCCAGTGGGGTGGCCACGGCTCCACCCGGCTGCCTTTAGAATCTGGAAGAACATCGGACCCGGCGGGCGGGAGCACATCGGAGCATTCCACCGATGCATCAGTCAGCGGCTTAGGTGCAGTGCAGGGCCAGCCACTGGTGTTTTTCTAGTCGTCGTGTTCATACTGTCCGTTTGCATATTGCAAGCTCCATCAACTACAGTGTCTCTTTCGAGGTGCACACACAGTACCTAGACCGTGGCGTCCGAACTCTTTGACTCGATTGCGGGGAAGGTGAGCAAGCACCCCACGCTGAAGAGGGAACGGCAGTCCATCCAATGTCACACAGCTGGACTCCTGGAGCCGTTGCCCAGCCCGCTCACACAGGTCACAGTGCTCGACATCAGTCCATTACCTGATTTAATACCTAGGGTCCAGACCGTCGTCTTCCTCGGCACCTGCCATCACAAGCCCTGGACTCTCGAGAGCTGCTCTCCATCCCGCAGACTCGTCGTCTTCACACTCGAATTTGCACTCTCGAGCCCGGCTGCGACCTGCATCGTCACCTCTGCACTAGCGCTCACCCTGTTGATCCTTCACGCCTCCTCCACCGTGACGTTGCGGACGCTGCTTCCCCCTCCCCCTTTTCTCATTGATCTTCCCTTCCCTGCACCTGGGAACATCCACCCACCCTCGCTTCCCGACGGAACCGCATCCGGGGTCTCGGGACTTGGTTCTTCAAGCAGCACCTTGCCATCACATACTCATACTTGCACATACACACACGCACGCGCGACTTCACATTCACTTCCACGATGCCTTCAGGTCAAAAGTCAGACGTCGCCTCGTCCCTCTCCAAGCTCACGCTGGATGGCGACAAAAAGCCCGCAAAGACGGCCAAGAAGACTAAGAAGCCAGTCGTAGACTCCTGGGAAGACGAGGACCTCGACGATGATGATGAGGAAGAGGAGGCAAAGCCCCCGGGCGGCGACGGCTCCAAGGCTCCTCCTCCGACCCCCATCTCTCCCACGTACAACGCGGCGTCTCACTCTTTTCCCCCGTACAGCACGACGGATCCCACGGGCGCCTCGGCAGCAGGAGCACCACCGGCAGGCGGTCCGCGTCGTCCCGAGAAGACGGACGCCGTGGCCAGGCGCATGATTGCCAGCGCGCTCGGCGTCAAGGTCCCGAAGCAGACGGAGGAGCAAAAGGCCTACGACAGAGCCGTGCGGGAGCAGGAGCGCAAGCGCAGGGAAGAGGAGAAGGCGGCGGAGAGAAAGAAGCAGGAGGAGACGGAAAGGGCAAAAGCCGCCATCTGGGAGGACTAGACAGACAGGCAGTCCTGCCCTCTTCGCTTCAATGTCAGTATAGGATTTATCCCCCTCGTCATGGGGCTTGTATATACGAAAGAATCCGTGTTGTCATGGACGCCGAAGCGCAGCGCACTGCTCTGTATACATTGAAGAGACACCCACGGCAGTCAGTCGCTGCTCCGTACACATTGAAGAGACTCCTACGGCAGCTAGTCGCTGCTCTCCTCCTTGGCCCTCTCCGACTTCATCGCCGCAAGCGTCTTCTCGACGGCGGGCCGGGACCTGATCCTCTCCGCCCAGGCCGCGTAGTCGGGGTACTCTTTGTCGACGGCGAACTTGTCGTTCCACGCAGTGTCGAGCATGCGGCGGGCCATGTAATCCCAGGGCATGAAGGCGATGTCGACGTAGGTCCTAGGGGTGTTGCCCGTCAGCTGTGAGCCACTCGGAAGAAGGACAGCAAAGCATACGCCTTGTCGCCGACGAGGTACTTTCTCCCCTTGAGCACGCGGTCGAGGACGGACAGCACGCGCACAGTCTGCTCCTCGTATCTCTCCCTGGCGCTCGGGACGTCTTCCGGGTGGAACATCCTGAACCACCCGAGCTGTCCAAAATAGGGACCCTGTCGTCCGTCAGAGTTGTCGGTGTGGCTGAGTAGGGGGCACGACGTTACCTGTCCGGACATCTGGAACGCCAGAAACTGCTTCAGATGAAACTTCTCGGGGAATGAAGTGTAGGACAGCCTGTTCTCGGTGTCGTACGTCTCGACGAGGTACTCGATGATGGCGCCCGACTCCCAGAGGGTGATGCCCGTGTTCGGATCTGTCATGGCGGGGAGGCGGCCGTTGGGGTTGACTGTCGTGAAGGGTTCCTTTTTGACGTCCGTGAATTCCACCTTGATCTGCCCATGTTGTAAGATGGTTCTCTTCTCGCTGATGGGCAAGGAGGTAGCGACTCACCATCTCGTACGGAATCTCAAGTTCTCTGAGAATCATGACTACTTTGGCCGGGTTCGGGGCGTAGTATGCGGGCCGTGTTAGCCACATGGTGTTCGAGTGAGATGGAAGGTCTGGGGGCGGCTTACCGTGACCATATAATACGATGGGCTTGGGGGCGGACATTTTGGCTTGGGAGGTGAATTCAACCCGGTTTAAAGGCTCTGGCCTGAGATATGATTCTGAGCTAGTTTGAAGGCTGTCTTATGATGTGTTTGGGAGAAGTTGGTTTTTGTAGAGACGTCTTGCGGTACTTATGCATTTGTTGAATGTATGCCTTCCGCAGCTCAACTATCTCCACCTGGCGGAAGCCCGCCCGAAAGATAACCCAACTTGTGTGATCAGCAGTCCGACTTGGAACGCCATATGGAGTGTTACTGCCAAATGAGGATATTGGTATCTCCGGGAGGAACACTCCCATGCCACCATCACGTAAAGTTGTCTCCCAGCGATGTTGTGCACCTGTCCAGCTTACAATATCATCACCTCTCAAGTGCCGTCACGTTACAAATCAGATGCAGACACGGTCATGTCATGATTTTAATCATCATCTCACAGAGAGGAACCGCCACACCATGTCGCGATGCCGCGCGGGAAGCCACGAGGTTGTCGTCCGGGTTCGGCCGGGCGCCGGACGAACCGCCGGGCCCCACATCGACGCCGGCCGGATTATCACGCCGAATCTCGCAGGCCGTGTAAGTTGGGTTCCGGACATTTCCATCACAAGCGAAATGTCCGATGACTCCCCGCCTAGCCTCTGCCACGACCTTTTTCTGCACGTGATTCGCCTACATCTCTTGTCTCGCGCGTCTGTATTCGTACTCGTGTCGACGCTCCCATGACCTTATAACTCACGTCTTATAGCATGTCAAAATCCAAACGCCAGGCTTGCAGGCGCGGCGTTTATGGATATACCCCGACTTTGATAAACTTCAAGATCGGAAAAGATTTCCCCATTTCACTCATCTTGTCCCTTCACCGGCATGCATGCTTTTTTTGCCAGCCCGCCGCCACCACCACCACCACCGCCAAACAATGTTTCTACCAAGAACCCCCAGACCATGCGCGTGTTTTGAGAGCACGTGGCAAACAGGTTTGACTGAATCATTGGCCGAGTCGCCACAACCCCCTCTCGAAGCCCGGAAAACCGATAAGCTTTTCCCTGGCCTCCGGACGATGTGTGAAGCAGCCGGGCTGAATCGTGTGACAATGTCTCCGTTCATCCCAGACCAACTCTAAGTTCTTCCATGGTAGAACAACGACCGCCACGCAGACGCGGCCACAAACGAATAATGTAGCCAAAACTCTGCCCGTCCACATTAGTCAGACCAGAGGCCATGAAACACTGGAACACACCGACAGGGTTGCGAGAGGTCGATTGGCTTGTGGAACAATTCCCCCGCGAGGCGCCGGTGTTCGCTTGAACAAGCCGGCTTGGCCAAGCTCATTCGGCCCGCTCCTGTGGCTCCGTAGGATTGTCGGGGCACGTCCACCTGTGATGCTGTAGCAGGAGGTCAAAGGGCGGCAGGCGACCATCCCATTGCCGAAGGGCCGTTCGTTTTACTACACGATGCCTGCTACAGACCTGCGGGTTCCGGACATCAGATGCGAACACTTGGCTTCGCACGGCCCTCGCCATACACTCGTATGGAAGCAAGCTGAGGGTCAGCCGTATTGTTCGCGCCGATCCAGGCATGCAGCGCAAACGGAGAATCAATCGGACCGCACGCCCCAGACGCCGGTATCTTCATCGGCTCGGAAGCGGGTCCCGGTGATTGTGACCCAGACCCGACAGTTCTTCATCGAAGCCGGCCAGCAATGGACCCCGGGTATTTGACTGAATGGAACAAACGGCTAAGCGCCGGGCGAACGCATGAAGAAAAGGATTGGGCTGCCGACAATTGTGAAGTGCATCAAGCCTTTCTCGTTTGGGAAGCTGACAAGAAGTCTGCCAGGGGACAATATTGTCAGCACGCCCGCAATGAGAACGCGCCTGCGAAGATTTGCTGGGAAAGCATCCCCATTCGACCGCTCTTGCATGACAGGCTTGGCGTAGGACTGTGTCTTGCCTCCTGGAGACCACGCCTCTGCAGAGAGAAAATTGGCATCATTTTGATTCCAGGTGCGTAGCTGAATGCGGCCGCTTCCCACAGCCTGACGGCCTTGAAGACATCGGCCCAGGTCGCGCGTACGAGGCGTACGAAGTACCGTAAAGGGGCCGGCGGTTTGGGGCTGCTCGGATGGGCCCTTGTCTGTGTGGTGTGCCTCTCAAACTGGTCGGAGAGATGAGACTTGATGCCTCCCTCTCCCACGTGTGCTCCCTGCCTATAGTGTTCCAAAGCTGCTGGGCCGCCTGCCAGTTCAACGCTAGCCGATTGGGCGAGAAGCCCCAGGGGCACAGACGAGAGCCCTGATCAGTGCCAGTTATCTGACGAAAACGTGAGTATAGACAAGGGTGTCCAGTCGTCAAACCATGCGGCCGAGCCCTTGCTTCGTCCTTCGCACGAAAGCAACAAGACGGACAATCATGCAAAGGAGTTCGCCCTGAAGTCCAGGATTGCTGTCAAAGGACCCAACCCGTGCGGAGTCGGCCGTTGAGTCTGACCCATCTCTGATGAAGCCGACACAACGTCTGAACTAGATCCAGATCTCGACGAGTGGACGAAGGTTGTCTTGACTGCCGGCCGAAGAGATGTAGGTGAAAGGGTGGCGTTACGGACGCAGCCATTTGGCCGTTCCCCCTGTCCACCTGGAGAATAGCGAGACCGAAAGGGGATTGATAAATTTCGGGCGCGACGGACAATCTGAAATCGAGGCGAATAAGGACGGAACTAGGATGAAGCTGCGACCGGGCTAGAGCCAAGTGGTAAATAGAGTGCCCAAAGCGAGTATAAGGTTTTCGTGATGGTCTACATCCTCTGGCCTCGCGACCTCGTCCATGGGATACCCCGCCAATGCTGCCATGGGCGATAGCTCGCAACGCGACGCGAGGGTATTCGTATGGCCGTTCATCAGCTGCAGCAGCAACAGCAGCCGCCGGCAAGGTCGCTCAGCGGTGCGGAATACATTCATGGGCTTGGCGGACACTGGAATGCCGCAGCGAAGAATGCGGCCGGTATCCCGGAGAGACAGAGTTTGGCGGTGTGAAGCTGAAATTGTAACCGCAGCATTGAAGAATTACCTCATCTCTTGCGTCGTCTGGGTGCGTTGCTGAGGTACGAATAGACGAGCTGTGCTCCCGGTGCAATGCTGCGGGTGGTTGACCGATGCAACAGGACGACGCCCAGACCGAAACGGGCAAGGACACTCCAGATGAGCAGATCTCTGCAGACGATAGGAACGGACGCAAGACCGGTTGCAAGCCACGGACATGTAACGAGGCGGCGGGTAGAAGCCATCCGTCTTGTTCTATTCTGTTCAAACTGTAGCGCCGGGCTGAGTGAAGTGTCACCCGGATCCTGGGTCGGCTCATCAAAGCTCCTAGTCTGCGTCAGGTCGACGATCCATCGACGGCAACAGATGAATGACTGCGACGACGAAAAGGCGTGATGGGTGGACGTTTTGGTTTTCTGGTGTTGCCGTTGTTGCTTGCCGTCACTTTCGTCCCATGCGAGAATCTAGACTTGTTGACTCCTGTGCGTCTGTGGTTCTGGAATGTGCCCTGTAGGTAGTTGTACGTGAACTATCCGCAGGTCAGGTAGGTACGGATAAGTGCATCGTGGCCACAGTCTGGCCTGCGGCGGTCAAAAGTCAAAGTCCAAGTCTGAACTTGGCAGTGGTCCAGGGTCCGTCGTTGATCTGGAGTTTGGGAGTCTGGAGTCTGGACGGGAGATTGGAGGTTTGGGGGCCCAGTTTGGGGGGGCAGCAGTTGGGGGTGAGAGAGTCATTACTCGGTGCTTAACGACTGAAACAGATGTTACATTGCCTTGGGCTGGAGGGGGGAGGAGGAGGGCGAGCCAGCCCGCGAAAAGAGACTGCGCTCGCTCATCGGGGACGTCTGAGGCTGCCGAATGCGGCGGTGCGGGTGCTGGGCGCGGTCGACCTCGCGTGGCTCATGTGAGTGCTGGAATTTGCCGGGGCCCGAGAACAGACATTGAAGGGTCCAAACATCAAAGATGGTCGACAGGGGGGCTTGGAAATGACGATGATCATGTTGGAAAAAGTAACGAGACGGCGGCAAAAAAGGGTCTGGGTCTGGGGCTTCAGAAGGAATTGGAACGGGGCAGGAGACTGGTCAATTCCGACGACGTTCTAGGATTGGGCGGACGGGACGGACGGTGTCGTGCTTTGCCAACTGCGTTTGCGTGGTTGTGGTGCCTTACAGAATCGAGATGATGCAGCGCAGATTGGATGCTGCGGAGGGGGCCAGCCAGCCAGGGCTCGAAGAAGAAAAAAAAGCAACAGTCGCAGGAAGAAGGGAAAAAAAAAGGAAAAAAAAAAAAAGGTAATTAGATTCGTTAATCTTGAGTCGATATGAATAGAAGCCAAGACGAGGGAGCCCTCTTCAACGTCGGAACCTTGTGGTGGTGGCCCCGGCAGAGCTTCTGCCATAGGATGCTGCCCTGTGCAATAGCAGACTGGGAGAGCACCAGTAGTATCCGTCAGGTAGATACCTAGCGGTGCATGCGCAGAGAAAAGACGAGGAGGAGCCGTCAGCATCAAAGTTTGCCCTTGCAAGATGAGCTCCAAGCGTGTTGCATTTCAGAGTCGCCCCGTTGCCTCGCCGCTACGTGCCTCAGGTAAGGTGAAGGGACAGCTGTTAGGGCTGCGATGTGAGGCAGGAATTGATATCACAGGACCATGTGGGATGAGTGAGCAGCGGTCGGATGTCTCCAGGGCGGGCGGGCAGAGAGAGGGATGGATGGATGGAAATAGAAGGGACCACGACTGGCCCAGAAAAGTCCCGACCCAGGGTGGACACGCGAAGAACATGAACATGAACATGAACATGAACGAACATGGGGCCCGGAGACGACACTCGCTCGTGGACTTTGGGGGTCTCATTGCCTGTCCAATAAGAGGCGGTACGTACTGCAGGTTCTGATACTCAAATGCCATGCATGCGGTGGAGGGACAACACACTAAAACAAGTGGAGGCGATCCTGAGGTGTGCTGTGGAAAAGTACCTTACCCAGTCAAGCCATGAGAGAGACTGGAGTGCTCTCTCTCTCTCTCTCGCTGCCTGCCATTGTAATTTGTATGGCGGCATTCAGTTACTACCTAGTCGAGCTACCTTAGTCCAGGTGCTCGAGGCAGCTTGGGCGAGGCGTTCCAAGCAGGGCGGGTACGTACTCCCGAGAATGTCTGGACCTTGAGGTGCTCTCCTCCTACGGATAGGTAAGGTACCTCACCCAGGAAGGTGCCCAGAATGTGAGGTGTAAGACGACGTTGATGATGCGGATGCGATGCTCATGGCCCCCCATGCTTCACTGTTCGTTCTGAGGCCAGGCATCCATATCCCCCCCCCCCCCCCCCCCCCCCCCGACACAAATCGGGGCCCCGAGGGGGTGAAACAGGGAAACCGGGCGCCA
>JAKMWU010000603.1:0-22901 GCA_025327145.1 Colletotrichum sp. SAR 10_76 | reverse complement strand
AGCTTGCGCACCACCTCCCCTTGACCCCTCCGAGGCAGTTGTCATTGGCTTGTCAGAATGAAAAGCCCGAAATGAGCCATCACAGCGGAATCTAACATGTCGGCCACGGGACAATCGTCGCAACCAACATGATCATCGAGCGGCGCGGGGTTTCCACGGTTCTTCTCACGACGAATGGATTCGATGATGTACAGGCGACTGGGCGGGAAAATCGGCCAGGCCTCTATGATTATCGAATGTGGAAAGTTGATCCGCTTGTTTATCGTCGTCATCGCGTGGTGATGTGTAAATAGCTAGACGCCCAGGGCGGGTTTCTCACTGAGATCGACGATAAGGCGCTGGCAACGGATGCACAAACGTTAGCGGCAGACGGTATAAGGCCGGTTGCTGCCTGTTTCCTGCACTCGCATCGAAACACTGTTTGCGAGAAGCGGGCACAAGCGGCGGTCCAAAGAATTCTCCCTGATGCGTATGTGAGCATCACCTGAATTTCGAGAATTTGAGCGTGCTTCAACGACTGTCTTGACTGCTTGTGTGGGTCCCAAGATGCAGGCGTACGAGCGGAAACTCCAATTACATGCCAAACCGCTAGGCGTGGTGCTTTCAAGGTTCGGCAGATTGGTCTCGTTAGCATTCGCGAGGCAAATTTGGAGAGGGCTAAAATCTGCTATCCACACTTCACGCCTTGAGTGGTGCCTGCTTAGTGACAGATGCTGAGCTGTAGCTCTAGAATCCTATATGGCCAGCAGGATGTGGCGCCCGCCATGTGACGAGGCAATCAAAGCAACGGAGCAGAGGGTAGGGGAGCAGAAAGAAAGAAGCTTGTGCGATAATAGAGGGACATTGAAAGCCAGGCTGCTTCTGAAAGGGATGCTTTCGTCGGTAAGAACCGTGGATTGTGCCATAGCGTGGAGTGATGATGGTGTAGAGCTGGGGACGGAGAAGACGCGATGATGAACACGGTGGACAGTGCAGTAGCAGAGAGACAGCAGTCATGTTGGCCGCCAAGGAGGGTGGTATCAATGCAATCCTCCTACCGTTGAAGTTCGTGTGGGCATATCCCCAACACCACGTACGTTTCAGACGCATTTAACGGTTCGGGCTCAACATTGATGTGGCCTGCGTCCAGAGAGCATTCAGATCTGTTTAGGCCTACGAAAGGTTCTAGATGCCTCCCGGATATGCCGTGTGTCCTCAGAGATCCCGACACATGCATCCCTCACGCGGTGTAACGCGATGAATGTTGCAGCCACATCTGGCACTCATGACAAAAGAGAGAGTGTTGCTATGAACAGTACAAATAACTACTCCAATCGTCCACTCTCTTTGCCTCCTCTCGGCAGCGCCATTCAGACTTGAAGTCCTAGCAAGCAACAACGGTTACGCCCTTCTAACGGTCAACGCCCACGGGCCGGGAACCATGTCAAGCTAAAAACAGTTGCAGCTTCGCAGACAGTCTAAGGGTGTGCAACGCTGTTCGATGGTGTGACGCCCGCGGACCGTGGCATTTCTGCCGATTTATCGGCAGGAGGTAAGTGCTGCTGATGGCCATAGGTATTTGACTCGAGCGGCGGGTCGACAATACTTTTGCGAACCCTTATCGAAGATAGTTCTCTCTGTGAGTACGATTCGTTCTGCAGTTGTTGACGACCACAGGTCCGCAGCTTCTCAGTGAGATTTACGGTAACATTGAACGCAAAGCTGCGGGCGCACTTGAGAATACGGGCTCCTATCGTTGTTCAACCTCACCTTGCTGGACGGCCACATGAATGCGTGTCTGCTTCGTCTCGCCCGCCTGCCTGTCTGAAAGTTCAAACCCACCTCCTCATCTGGCGCCGTTTGCTCTTGGATCTTCTTCCTAAAAGCCTGATAATGACATTGGCTGCTTGGACTGTCAACAGCGCTGCGGGACTTGGCCTTCGCTGAGCCGGCTGGGCTGGATAATTGACTTGTGGTGTGCGAGACCAATACTGCCGTCCTTTCGTCATCCCTCCCGTTGCTTTGGTAGCGGTGTTGATACATCGTCGCGAGAGACCATACTTGCTCTAAAATATCAGTAGTCATACAACTAAGGTACTTGCATTTGTCCACGGTTCCGATCATGAATATCCAAGGGGCAGGTATCCGGTCGTCGCCAGTGACATGATGTGCGGCGCTGCGGCGCTCGCCGAGGATGGCTTCAGGGCAGCAAAGCACTGTAACCTGGACGAGTTTGTGGAAAGCCGTAGAGTGGGGCGTGACCCGCTGCAGACGTCGCCAGCCTTTTAATTGGCTGAAGCAGCAGATGTCACCAGGCACATCTGACCTAAGCAGCTTCTCATTGGCTGCAACGCCAGTGCAAGTCGGGAAAAACTCCGACTTGCTCCAGCCCCGCCTGACGTGCATCACAGCCAGACTGCCTGTATGGTATGGAGCACCAGAGGCCGCACCAGACTCACGCGCATTTCGGTGCATCAACAACTGGTTTCTGGAGATGCGACTTGCAATTTTATTAGATCCAGACACATTAATTTGTGCAGAATCGTGAGAAAACGTGGTTGATGGTGAAGGACGGCGGAGCGATCACATGCTGCGGAGCAAGGGGCATTGGTATTGACGCAACGCCTGCAAGTGGATGCTGAGATGGACAGGAGTGCGAGATGCTACGTACTCGTGGACCCTGAGTTGAAATCTCCCACGGCTGTAATCGCCTTTGGAATAGTTACATGGAAGCTTTTGGAAGGTGGTGGCTGGCTGCAGTTGGGCACGCGTCGGTGTGGGAGTAAGAGTTTCCGCCCACTGCCTGGGGATGACGATGGCCAGCGGGGGCTTCCTTTGTGTTGCAAGCTGCAGCGGCCAATCAGAGAGCCGTACCATCTGGGGAAGATGGTACGGGCCCTGACGAGCCAATTACGGGCAACTAGTGACTGCTGTCGCTGGCGACTGTCCCGCCCGCTGTCTCTTCTCACCCCCACCAAGTGTTTCTCCCGCACTCACAGCTCCCATCGCCAAACCACCACGATGCACCACGATGCACCACAATGCTCCGCTCGATGCGAATGCAGCACTGAGGACACAGTGCTCCAACGTGTGCTAGCCTTTGGCCTTGCCCTCCTTTATACGCGAATCCAGCAGGTCAGGTCAGGTCCTAATCCCGACCAACCCAACGGATCGAATGGTTAATGCCCGCCGTCCTACCACTTATCGACAAACCCGCCACCTTACAAACAAGGTATGCATCCAAGCCTCCGCGTACAATTAATGCCACGTCTCCAGGCTTTCACGCTGTAGCCTCACTACCACCGACTCGGGCCATTGCAGCGGGCTGTAACGGTGCAGGTTTGCTGTTTTCTTACCCGCAGTCCTACGCCGGGACAGTTGCCCCACGCCAGGTGCTGGTTGCCGGCGCCCCGCCCCAGATTACCATATGGTAATCTGGTAACCTGCGGGTCCCGACACGAGCTTGGGTCGCGTTCCCATCCACCAACATTCCAACGCTTACGCCATCCTGCGTGTTGCGCCGTTGAACAAGAACCTCCGCAACCGCTCCAGTGCCTCCTCTCCTGAGGTCACATTCTTCGCATTGCCAAGATCGGTCTTGAAGCCAGTCCTCGCGCCATACCTCGGAAGCAGGCCTTCCTGCACATCCCTCTGGAAAGCACTACCAACAGCGATGCGCCTTCGATTGCCGATGCACTCACATTCAACTCGATGTTCCAAGATTACGAAAGGGCGGCACTCATGGTCCCGGCGGGCCGGCTTCTCCGCTCTTGCGACGTCCCGTTTGCTCTCCTTCTGCAGCTTTTCATCTGTCATGTCTCAAATAATACACCATTTCGTTTGCTGCAGGGGCCTTGGCACAGAGCCCCATGTGATTCCAACGGCCCCATGACCCCTGTAATACTTTGCGGACGCCAATGCTATGCTCAGTGGTAAAACCGCCCAGTCAGTTGCGCCGGTGGGAGCTTTGGTGATGCGACGACCCGAGCAAATGGAAATCTATCCGCCGTGCAATCACGGGAAATAGCACGCAACGGGGCGCAGTTTGCCTCAGGAGGTCGGATCGAACGGTAGGTAGAGAAAGAGGATGCAATCAATAGCCGGGCCGGGACAGGCCACGGAGGGTGACGAGCAGGCGGCATCGGGGCATGCTCCGAGAGGCGCTATTCCAGACTTCCGCAGCCCAGATCTCATTGCTTCTTGTACCCCAATTCGAGCTGGCAGAGTGTTTCGATCCTGGCGGAGCCAGACCCGGCCCGAGTCGACGACTGCAGCATCCAGGGCCAGGGCCGTTGATGACCACTACACGCCAGAATGGGTCCATTCATTTGCGTTTCGCTCCTCTGGCAGGGTACTGTGATTGCACATTATTGACTTAATACAGGGCCAAACCGCCCCGAGATCGGTACTCAAAATACTCACGCGAAGCAAACGAACATTGCTGCCCCCAGCCGTGCCAGCCAACTCGTCGAACCGAATTTGCCGTGTAGGGCCGGCAAATTCCAGAAAAGATCGGCAGATGAAGAGGACGTGGAGAACGGAATAGCGAAGGGGAAAGATGAGGGAATGAGGAAGTTCCTTTCCCAGCTTCCAATGTTTCTCTGATTTGGTTGCTTCTTGAAGGCATCGAGGATCCCTCCCTCCGCATCGCCCCGTCACCGCCAGACGAGGTACGTACCTGATGCAGACATCTGACCTAAGCAGCTTCTCATTGGCTGCAACAGCTGATGACTAGGTACACTGGATTTTCTTCGTTCCGCCTGCACGAAAACTGCCACCCGTTTTCCTCAAGGAAAGCTCCCACTGATAGTCTGACATTTCTGCCCACAGTGTCGCCGTTTGCTGAGGGGACTTCAATGTGCCTCTTGATGTTCCTGATGCAGTACCACACAAACATGTCTGGTTTGGCGCGACGTCACTTGAGTGCATTCCATTTTATATGGGGGGAAGTCGGCACCGCACAGTGGCTGCCCGTCGGAAGGAAGGCCAGCTGCTTAGGTCAGATGTACCTGGTCACATCTGCCACTGCAGCCAATCAAAAGGCTGGCGACATCTGGAGTCACGGCGTGCATCAGCAACGCGTGCCAAGTAATTGTCGCCCTGACATCCCACAGCCCGAACGCCTTCGGTCATGGCCTACGGAGTACCTCGATCGATCCAATGCATTGCAATCGAGTCACTTGAATCCCTAGAACCAGTCGAGACGACGTAGCATTGTCGAGCTCAGCATGCTGGCTGGCCAGCGTGGGAGCGGGCCTTGAGCCTGCAGTCCCAGCTTCCGTCGTCGCCGCCGTTGCATGTGGGATGTGGGACGCCCCCAGATACATCGCTCCCCCCTCGTCTAACGCCTTGACAGAACCCCTGCTCCCCACCGCCGCAGCAGCTGCTCGCCGTTGTCGATAAGCGGAGATGCCGGGCAAGGAGAACAGCCTTGCGAGTGCAATCGCTGCTGCTCAAGGATGGTCAATGAGCGCCGGCGGGTGGGGTGCCACAGTACTGCGTACTGCTCTCCAGCAAGAAATGGGGATGACTAAGAAAGATTTTCCTGGGAAAGGGATTCTGACTTGTTGGACCGTGCGCTGGTGCAAGTCGGACTTTTTCCCGACCTGCACGGGCCACCTGCCTGCCACACCTGCAGGATTCACCACGACTTCCACTAGAGAAAACTGCGCGAAACAGAACCACAACCGTCAACAAACGATTATTGTCGCGATCCGGGCCATTTTCCCCGCAAAGAAGACAAGGCCGAACTTCTTGGTGCCTCCACGGGCCACCGTTGCACTGGTCACTGCACTGTCCACATCTGGTGTTGCAGTCAATGAGAAGCTGCTGAGGTCAGATGTCCCCAGTGACATCTGACTTCAGCCAATTAAAAGGCTAGCGACATCTGGGGTGGGGTCATCTGCGTCGTCCCCCGTACCAACTACTTGCAATTAATTGACAGTCAATCAAGCATTGCATCGTGATGTGGCAGTCAGTCAAACTTGGGGAGTCAAGTTTAGGTCTCAAATTTGATTGATTGCCTTGCGGGGGGCGCTGATTCTTCTGGCTCACCACGGCGGACGACTGCATTGACAACCAGAATCATCGAAACACCTCGAATGCACCGCCTAGCTCACATCTGGTCATTCGGAACAATGAAGCTCAACTGTAGCACCGAAGTTCGATGCAGGTGGAGCACTCATCCAAACGTACTTGGAAGGCGAGCGAGCCAAGGCTTGCCGATTGCAAGCATGTCGCCTGCCGAGCAGGCTGTTGATGATGGCTAAATTTCTAACTGGTCTGGAAAACCACCCGCTTTGGCAATGTGGCGGCTCCGCGGTCTTGAGACATGTTGCTAAGTGCGCTGAATAGCTCGTTAGAGGACACCAAGCACCCATGTGGGTTCAATATGCCGGGTGCAGAAGCAATCGGAACCCGAAGATTGTGATGTGGAAGCACTGGACGGTGCTGTGCGATTTCGTGTCCTGTGGTGCGGGTGGGGATTTTTTCAACCAGCTACCTTATGCGCTGGAGGTGCGCTGAACCTACAGGCCCCTCAGTGCTGTAGCTACCTACCGTCCTTGGGAATGAGATGCATGCAGCGTGCCCGGGGCCGGGTTTTGGGGGCCTTCGGAGCGGGGCCAGGGCCGCCGGGAATGGAAGAAGACGGCCGGCCAGCAGCTCCACCCACAGGAACATGGACACTCAACTACTAACTCCCATAATAGGTGGCGCAAACTGTGCCAGCACCAAAGGTTCATCGATGCGGCGGGGTAAAAGAAGGATTCATTGCTGAAAACGACACCGGGGAGAACACATTGAGTGTTGAGCTCGTCTTGGGTCCAGACGTGGATGTCTCGCCCACACCTGATTGGCCACACCTTCTACGTGCGGTGCAGCTGCTGTCCACTGCAGACCACTGCTGGCTCAACCCTCCCCGACGCGAAAAGAAAGATTCAGTTCCCCATCAATCCCACCACCTTTCAATTCCACGTGCGACTTCTTTAGCTGTCGCATTCTCATACCACTAGCTTACAGCACAGCCCAAACGACACGTCTCCCTTGGTCCCGCTGGTTCTTGACGCCAGTCTCAAGCTCCTCTCCAGCCAGCGCGGTGTCACCACGTTATTCACTCGTCTTGAACCTCATCCGGCAGAATCGTGGCTCGAATCCCCCTCTTTCCTTGATCTCAACAATGGACGTCGCTGTGCCTTGACCGTCCCATCCAAGTTTCCATCGCAGCTTAACACCGCGCCCCGTACACGTAGATGATGAATCCGATCCTTCTGGCCTCACGCTGCCAAAGCCCGGCACGCAAGCGCCAGCTCGGTTCTCACAAAAGCCCTGACTGCATTCGTGCCGGACGGCCATCGCAACAGACCGCTTGGCCGCCCACGCCAGGGGTTGCTTTCTCATTGACTCGATATCTCAAGCCACAGCTACCGTTCCTGCCTTCGTCCCCCAGGCCTGCGACTTCGCCCAACAATTCCCAGCCGCCGCAACTGTCGCCACCCATGAGAGGACAATAATTTCGGCTACATTATGTTGGTGGTTTAAGTTTGCCGGCCTAACGCAACACATCCACCTCAAACCCTCTTCACAGACCGGCAACACCTGTTTTGCTTCTCCGGCGGCAAACCGCTCCTGCGGCGCGCGCGCGGCATTACCTTTGTGCATTCCTCAAAGGCTACGGCCATCGTCAGAGAGCTTGCTCTCGATATCGCTGGACGGAATTGATGCACTAGCGCTTGATGGGGTAGTCGAACTGCCGGCAGTTTACATGCCGCCATTCGCCCGGCAATTAAATGATCGGGTGGTATTGGTTGCCTTCGAGCGTTGCGGAACGTGCTCTCTCCGTGTTGACTGACTGAGCCAGGCGAAATGTCCCCAATGCAGTGGGGACATTTTCTGGTGGTGCAGCCAATGAGAAGCTGCTTAGGTCAGATGTACCTGGTCACATCTGACTTCAGCCAATCAAAAAGCTGGCGACATCTGCGTCACGGCCACCTGTGCACGGATCCGCGTGCAAAGACCCACTCCGGTTCCCACACGGGGCCGCACACGGGGCCCGGGACCCACAATCGCCAGGCCACGGGGGTGAAGGGCCATGATGCACAATGGAAGCCACAAGCGCTGAAGAATAGGAGCAGACATGTTCTTAGGGTTTCTGTGATAAGGGGACGGTCCATTGCGTGATTCCGCGCAGACCAGACCCAGACCCGCCTAGAGCTTAGCACTGCTCTGCGACTTGATTGTCTAGACCCTGCGGTCGAAGACGGCCCGCGTCAGGTTCAAGGTCCTGACGCATGGGTGTTGGAGGTTTGAGGTGGCCGAGGAGGCGCTGGCAAGGTACATTATGGCACGGGACGCTTTCATCATATCCCAGGAGAACCCAGGACTGGACGTGTATTGTAGATAGAAGCTCAAACAAAGTTTCTCTCAATCAACAGGCCTCCACGCCAATGGCACTTTGGGAGCGGAGACGCTAGCAATGCAGGTTCCCGACGCCAAGAATTGCAAAACGCGCAAAACCCTACAAACACGACATGTTCAGCATTTCGCGCGGGGGCGCGGAGTTTATAGCGCCAGCGTTCCTCTCGTCCTGATGCTCCCGGGCTGGCCAGGCCCAGGGACACAGAAGAAAAGGGGCGCATGGCATAACATACGAATACATGACTTATGAAAACCATCCCGTACACGACACACCACCCCTGCATCCGTCCCGTTCCCCCTCCCAGCGCACCCTTTCTGCGTCTAACTCACAATCTGTCCCGCGCAATATAATGCTGTCCTAACCTTGACACGACTCGGCTGGCTAGAGCTGATGGCATTATGGTGACGAGGCATGCGTGCAGCGGTAGAGATCGCTAGTGATCTGAGAATGGATGGGTGGGGAGAATGTGTGTCTGGACGTGTGTGTGGTGGTGGCGTGGTTGATCTTGCCTTCAACGCAATTGGAAGGACGGCAGCATACGCGCCTCGTACCTAAGCGCCGCTGCGGCAGACCTCGCTGGCTTGGGTACAAGTCGCTGGGTGATGGCGTGTCTGGTCTTGTAGGTTCGCGGGAGGAGAGGACAGGATGGTTCGCAGTAGCGGGCGGACCGCGCATGAATCATGGGGGGTTGTTGGCAGCGGTGCAGAGATGCGCGTGCGAACTAGTGGAGATCTTGTTTGTCATGACAGCCGCGGAAGCCACGTTTGATCATGGTGGTGGTTATGGAGGAGGTCTACCTGTGGGGGTGCAAACGAAGCAGAGCATGCTGAACTGCTGAACTGCGCTGTGGTAGGAGGGTTGTTTTGTGATGTTTTGTTCATTTGTTGGTTGCCATGTTTTCTCTTAATTGGGAGGGTTGCTGGCGGCGAACCACAGACGAGATGTACCGTCAATATGAATTGGAGAGACGGGAGGGCAGAGCAAGCGAGATGAAGGCTATGAAGCTCAGCCATGTCCGGTCGGTAGCTTGCGTAGTGTAGACGGACGCTACCGACGGAATCAACGGGATAATCCCAAAATGAAACGGAAATGAAGATGGGAGATACCATGCCAACATCGGGCGGGAGGAACAGAGAGACCTTTTCATCTGCTTCAGCCTTGCCCTCTTTTTAGCAATTTCTTGACCGCCATCCCCCTCGCTCATCACTCTAAGCGGCATTCCTCAGTCGCTCGCAAGTCAGAACAGCAAATCTAGGACACGTCTCGCATTCTTCTCCATCTATCACAGCCTTGCTACGAGAAAGCTCTCCACCATTATGTCCATCCCCTCGTCAATGGTTAAGCCCTCTTCCTCCAAAATCAACCGCGGACCCGCTGGCATGCTTCTAAACACTCACTAGGTCGGTCTGTCCGCGATTAGCATGCTTCTGCCCACCCCTGCGCCCTCTGGTCTGCTTCTTCCCCTCTGCCTCCTTACTGACTGTTTCTTCACGAGCCGTCTGTTCTATATTGGCATGAATCCCGTCCATTTCGATGTGGTTCCGACCAGGGTGCAGCACCGTGCACACCTTGATGTCTTAGAAAAGCTGCACAGAGAGCTTGGCGAGTTGCGCCTCCAGGCCTGCACACTTCTTCTTGGCCTCAAGCACTGTCTCGGACATTTCCGTCCACTCGCGCGACTGGCGCCTGGTCTCGTTCATCATATCTTCGCGGCGGCTGTCTTCTGTGGCTTGCACTGCAAGCGGCGGCATGCTGTGCCGTATTCTTCCAGGCGCGGTCAGTGACGTGACCGGCATTGATTGGTATACATTGAGAGCGCCTGTGTGGAGTTGGTGTCGGCGAAATGCATCAACATCGTGATGCGGAGACGAACCTGTCGTGGGGGATGCGCTCAATCCAAGAGACCCACTGGACCCAGTTCACAACTGGGTCTGGAATTGCTGCCGCTGTTGTTGCTGTTCCTGTTGCCGCTGTTGCTGACGCCAGTGGATGTCTTTGGGGCTATCCATATGTTCATCAAGCTTTTTGGAAAGTGGCCTTCAGAAATAGCGCTAGCGTTGCTGGGAAGATTGTCTTGGGCCGATAAATTTGAGCATGACATCGAAGTCTGACGAGATCTGGCTAGCTGAATCATATCCACATAGCAGCTTCAAAGGTAAGGGAGGGATCTTTTCACCACTGATTGTTCCTCCATCATATATTCAAGGTACTCACTCAGCTTCGCTCTGACAGCCCTATCACGTGATGACAGAGTCAGTTCTTACACCAGCCCCAGTTGGCGTTCTGGGTGCAGCAGAGAAGTTTTCCATGGCGGCTAGAGAGCAGAAAAGGTGATGATTGGCGGTATCAAGGGGAAACAGGGAAGAGCAGAAGAGTTCGCAGGCAGGCAGACGGCTGCTGCTTTCCACTTATGCATCAAGTGTCGAGAATCCACGCGAGACACACAGTACATGTCGTGAAGAGCCACTACTGATGACCCTATGATGGGCATTAGTTTGTTGTCAGCGGTCGCTGCAGAGACATGGCAAGCAGAGCGGGGAGGGGGCTCAAGGACAGTAACACGGATCAAGTCTCAATCCCTCTGCATAGGCGGCGGCAAGATTGGTTCAGCGAGACGAAGCAAACGGATCGCAACCAACGTCGATCCCTTTTCCGTCCGTCAGCCCCTGACATGACCCCAATCTCTCCTGCTGTTGGGTATTCTATACCCGTTCCATATCCTCATCTTCCGTGATCAACACACTACCAATCTCAGAACCCTGTTGATAATCCGCAACCTGATCAAGACGAATCGTGCATCACCAGCGAGAGCCGTTCCGCCCACCAGGCGGGAACCAAGACGTTTGTGACCATTCCATCAGGATACGGAAACAATAAAGCTGACATGGACCTTCAGGACCGTCGAACATGGTAATACCGGGGCCGCTGTATGGGCCAGTTGATCGACAACATAAAAGGCCAGAAGCAGGTCACCTGGGGGCCGGATGACAAGATCATCATGCGGCATTTCCTCGCCAAGGGCCGCCTGTGTGCTCATGATGTGGAAGACCTCCCACTGAAGGATCTCGCCAAGTCCCTCAACATCCTCAGCGTCGACGACGAGGAGATTACCGCGGTGGAGTGGACCACCCTCGTTGGCCTGACGCCTTACGCAATGGATGAGATTTGTTCCGCTAGCGCCGCCGCCACCGCCTCCACGCCAATTTTTACCATGTCCGCGGACAAACGCTCGTGGTCAAGGCCAGCAGCAGGGGCAGATACGGGACCGGGAAAGGCTCCGGCAAGAGTGGGGCGGACGGGACAGCCGTGCGCTGCAATTTTCTTCGGCGCCAGTAATACTGCCGATGAGGGTTTGTCAGCCGCGGGAGGGCGGAACGAGTGTATTCCGTGGAGCTTCTCCTGAGCGGGAGAGGCTGCGCGCATTGGAGCGTGTGCAGGAGATCCTGGATAGGCTGGAAAACATTAGGGGCCTGCTGAACGAGACCGTTGAGGAGGGGGGCCGTCTGAGCGTCGATCTCAACAAGATCGCTTTACTTCGCAAGATGCACCCTTCTGTAGTGCTTGAGATCCGTCAGGCTGTCCCTACGTGGTTGCAGTCGACGTCCAGCTTGGGATCCCGGCCTGGCTCGACTGGATATTCCCCCATCACCTACGCGCCTCTTTGCGGTGAGTTCACGCCGGATGAGGTGTCCAACAAGCTGCAAACCCTGTATAAGTTGAGAATCTTACATATAGACATAGTCTGAAAGAAACACTGCGCGGTGGGAGTCGTCTTTAAGGAGCTCCGAGACGCAAGGTTAGTTGCTGAGGCTATGACGCTCTTCTGGTTGAAAAGTATGTAATGGGCAAGTGGCCCCGATGTACATGTCAGAAACGTATGGTCTGTCTCTCATTAATTGAAGCGATGCACCAGTTTGAAAATGGGTGAGTCCGTTGCTGATTAGGATTACTGTGGGATGGCACAAGTGCCTTGCCGCGGGATGTTGAATTGCTGTGGTTGAAGTTGGAGTCCGAGGTGCGAGAAGGTAGTCGGCCCCCCTCACTGATGCCATTTGAGCATCATGATGTTCCTCCCCGCTCATAAATTATGAGTAGCTTATTGCCCTGAATTGAGATCATTTCGCTTGGGCTCCACGAGAGATGTGCTTATTTGTTGATGTTTGACACATGAGCACCAAAGTAATAGATATCTTCCGTGGACGTTATTATCGTCCCACTCAATTAGTCAGTGCTCTCATCATCATGCACTTAGCTTCCATTACAACTCATAAAATCTCAGTCACCAACCGGCAAATAAGTTTTCTATCAATGATAACAGCCCTCAAGAAGCGGTGCTGGAACCTCACACAGCGATGATGCTGTTGAAAGGAGTGAACTTGCAACCTAACTCTCATGCGAGTTTCGAAACCTTCAAACCACCGCTGCTCAGATTAGGAATTACTTTAACCCACTCGCAACAGGATTTCAAATGCATGACCGTCATTTTCAATGTAGATGAGAGTATTAGTTTTCATTCAAGTGAGAATTGAGTATCATAGTGGGTCAAATGCGTCCAAAATGAATTTGGGGCTGCCGTTCTCAGACTCATTTTCATGCCAGATGAACGAACTCCTTGCGACTGATATAATCGAGAACGATTAATGGCAAATATGTCAGTGGTTTCGCCAGCGCACCGGGCATATTGAGGCATCGGAGATGGTCTCAATGTTGGTTAATTATGGTGCCGTAACCGGAGTCTCAGCCCAGATGTTCCTTGAACGAACTCGCTTTACAACGGATGATTTACAACGTAGAAAGGCATATGGACAGCATGCTCGATATCTTATTGGGTGCTTATGTGTTTGTCGGAGCTGTGAGGGCTTTTTGACCATCAGCGGAAAGGTTTAGGAGGCATATTCTCGTCGGTGCATGATGACCGTCCGAAATTTGAGAAGCTCCATGGATTAGCGACTCACTCGCGTGCAGATCAGAATGCAGCTCAATTCTCACTTGAACCTCACACAACCAACATCTTATGCCTGTCGTTGACGAGCCTTGAATCGGCCAAGTCCCCTTCATTTCTTCCGTAAGACATCACGCTTATCGCGCTGCGCTGAGTTGTTAATTCCTACGAGCACTTGAGTGCGCTTCACTCAGGCATGCCGACTTGAGCTTCGCGATGCACGTTGACGTGTCGCGTCCCATTAGAGAGGCATCAGCGAGGCCCGTGTCGGGTTCTTGTGATGTTGGTGCTCACCTGATGGCGCATTCCTCATGGATGGTCTATTATCGACCTTCCCCCAGCCAGCCGGCAGAATATTGGCTGTCTGAATCTCCCACATCAGTGGTAGCTTTCTTGAGTGGGAGTTTTCATGTGTGGTGTATGTTCAAAAACTCCCACAGTAGTGGGAGCTTTTGAGATTTTCACTGCAGACTGCTTGAGTGGGAGATTTTAAGAAGAGCCCGGGCTGTGAGTAGTAGCTTCTGGGAGGTCCTCACATGTGATAATATGACTTATCCCACCCCACCTTGACTGATTCTGCGTAAGGTGGTGCTCTTCAGTTTAACACCCCCTGGACATCAAAACCTAGCTACAGCAAATCTCTGCGCCTTGCACTTCCACGGTCGCTGCCAGCGACGACTTGAAGACTGCTTGGTTGTTGGAAGACGACGGTTTTGCGACCCCTGTGTCGTTTGCCGGCGACTCTGGAAGCACAGCACCGCCGCAACATGTGCTCGGCTTGCTGCAGAATGCTTACGACTGCTATACCTGCGGTGATTCTGAGATTGGCTGGAACTTTGAAGTTCACTATAAGGTCCTCTGAATGGCTCTCTGCTGCGGCCCACAACCTCGTCTGTTGGACTTGAGATCAACAATACCCATCAACAAGGAGTACGTACCCTCACTTGGGTAGACCAACAACAATCCAGATCAACAAGGATGACGTACTCTAAGGTAGGAAGATCAACAGATTAACACCACTCAATGGTGCTTAGCGTTGGTCCTCCTGGCCTTGGAGGCGAGCCTCCACCAGCATCCTGTCGTACATCACTCTAGACAAGGTCCAATTACCCAAGTCTGTTTTCAAATAAGTGACAACAAGTTGCTGCAGGCGAGCAGGAGCATAGATGTTGGGGAAGTTATCACCAGCTGATATGAGACCTAGACTATCCTGACGGCTTACATCTGCACCCACTCCGGCTTAAGCTGAGCTGGCGACAAAGCAGTCCTGTGATGCGAGTCCGCAGCATCAGGAGCTGTCCATAGTAGGCCTCTAAGGGAGAAAGATCCTTTTGAGCAAGAAGGACCCAGGGCGCGACACGCCTCATGATGGTCTGGGCTGAAATCTGGGCTACAGCTAGCTTAATGTCTTTGATCGCAGCACTGAGAAGTAGTAGCAGCCAACGGATGTGGAGGAGATGTATGACAGCGCTTCACGAGAACCCTAAGCAGGATGGCAGGATTCTAGTTTCAACAAACTGCGAAAACAGGTTACCACCAACAACAAGTCACATTCTGGCGAGAAGATCTCACGCCGCGGACGAAAATACACCTCCCGACCCCAGCAGACGCCATAAGTAGGGTCGCGGACTTTTGTTGATCAATGTAGTCGTCGAAAGGGCAATGGAGGGACAGAAGAGCCAGTTCCACAAATGCTCCGGCACATGGCAATTTTCAGCTGACACTCCCGCTCGTGGACTCCGCAGGATGGCTGGGATAGCTGGGATGGCAGGGATGGCAGTGAGGGCTTGAGGCTGAGACTCTCATTGCTGGAGATGGCATTCCGTTTGTGCCATCAAGTCCCCACGCTGTTGTCAGGGCAAGGGCAGGAGGCTCCTCGGAAGGGAACGCCGCAAAGAGCTTGAGTAGACGCAGAGACCGGGGCGGCATCCGGTGACTGACGGCGCGGTGAGCGGTGGGTTTGATGGGACTTTCAACACCATGGCAGTCCGCGGCCAGTGTGATTGGCGAAGCGTCGGGTGGCTTGAGAACTTCGTTGGCATGTTCGGCGATCGTCAAAGGGTCATCCACATCCTCCTCGTCCAGATTCCTCCCTCCCTCGGTATACTCAACGGGGTCGGCCTGGGCTTCCCTCGCGATGTTGGATGACTCTGCCGGCTGTCATAGGAGGGACAAACTGGGGTTGGTGAGGTCCGAGAATTAATGAAGACATCAACCAGCATTATTAACAGAGGTAGAGTATTCAGCGAAAACGACCCAAACAGCCAGCAGCCGTAGGACAGCACCAAGATACCGCTCCTCTGAGATTGAACACGTCATTTTTCTTGTCGCCGAGAAGCGTCGCTTCAGCAGCAATTCCAGGGGGCTCGAGAGGGTGAGTAGTCTAAGGACATTTCTATTGGTAGCGGACAGGCAGACTAGAGGGGAGTTCGGTATGATTAACCAGGTCAAGAAAAGTGAGTTAGAAAAAGTAATTTAAAAAGTCTGAAGGTCGAAAAACAAAGACCGAGACACGAAGGCCGAAAAACGAAGGCCCAAAAATGAAGGCCGAAAAACGAAGGCCGAGTTGGCCAGATAATGTTTACGAGAACGCTTAATCTGCCTGTGTCTGCGCGGCTATATTTCCTGTGGACTTGATCACTCCTTTCGAAGACAATAGTAGCGACGATAACGATAAAAACAGAAGCGATCCTAAGTAGCACGTCAGGCCCGTGGTGTACCACAGAGCAAACCTGCAAGCGATGCGATCGCCTTCATAGGGGTCTTGCGAGGGGTTGAACGAATCCCTCAGGATAAAATCAGAGACAGCTCTGTTCAGTTGTATCGTGAAAGGACGTTAGCGCCAGGAATTCTGGTAGCCGACCGCCTCTATCAGCCAATGCCTTTCGACGAAGAATGCAAGCCTTTCAGGGCTGCAGGCGGTCTGAGCGGCAACGTTCAGTGATGATGCGTGGCTTAGGCTAGCGAATGGCCATACGCCGCCAGTCTTCATGCCCCATTTCATGAAAGCCGGCGGGCACACCCGGCCGTGGTACGATCGGGAGAAGCCTTGCAGCGCAAACCAACAGCGGTCGCCAGCGTTCCCGGTCCAGACAACCAAGTCAGACCGTGACCGTCCTTCACTTGGACGACACATGCCTGCTTTCTCGGCCTCAAGATGGCGTGGTTGCGGCCATGGTCCATGGTCGAGACCTGAGCGGGTGTGTTTGTCTCTAAAAGGCCGCAAGCCTGGCTGGAACACATTGTAGTAAGCCACTTCTGCCTGGATCTGCGGCATCCTTGGACCCGGCTCTGCCTTTGGGCCAGGAAACCGTCCTGTGTGAATTGACAGGGAACAGGAAGAATGCAGCAATTTCCAAAAAGCCAGAAGAGCATACGCGAGCCATTTGCCGCTGTGGTCATCCCGGAATAGAACCTGTGAGCAGATCTAATTAACATATGGACGCTGATGGACCTGGGGACGCCTTCAATATGGTCCAGGGCCTGTCTGAGAACGCGACTGGGCTGCCATCCTGAAGAGATTGAGGCAAAGTCTCGGCAGATTTGGCAGGATACGTTCACTGCCCTCGCAGAAAGTACAGGACCAATGGGGTTATGACCGGTTCATCGCCGGAAGAAAAATCGACATGCACGACAAAAGAGCGAAGGATAAGGTCAGATAACCCAGCAGCAACGCCAGAAGGAGAGGGAAGCAGTCAGGCGAAATCGGCCGGGTGTTTTCAAACGTCGTCTAATTACTTCAAGCTCGCATACGGGCGGCTGGACGGGGCTGTACATGTTCCCGAGGGCCAGTAGATTCCGGAATTAACTGGTTTGTGAGTTCAGGTCTGAAGCCGCTTTTAGAAATAGGTAGCAAACGCTGGTGCAAAGCCGCCCAGTTGTCCCAGCTAGTCAACGGACCCCGCTGCGCGGAATCAAGGTAATTCACGGCCCACAGCAGGCTCGGACATGCCGTGCCGTCGGCTGTCCAGAGCACACACAAATGAGCAGCATCACCATGCGCGACAAGGTTACCTACCGTGGAGGCGCACCGCATTGAGATCGACGCCGCTGCAGAGCCAAAACCCGATGCGAAGGCAGACATCCCCTGGGCTTGCAGCGTCCGCAGGAGTAGCGCTGGTCATGTTGGTGATTCGAAAAAAACGGCCATCACGGAACTCCACAGACATATGGAAACACCGAGAGAAAGGCGCCACTGAACCTACGCATGGCCGACGACTTTGAGGCGGCATCTTTTACACCATCACGCAGCGTGGCTTACATTGTGGAGGCGGGGAACAAACTGCAGAGCGGGCGGTCCGGCAACACCTCTGAGTGGGAAATGGTGAATGCTCCAAGCACCTCACAACGAACTTGTTGGCGATAAACCCTTGACAAACCGGCTACCAGGCGTCATCCAGTTTTGTAACGAATAGATGCTTGCCATCATGAGGTGGGATTTGCACCAGGATACCTGATCATTTGATGGTGATTTGATTGTGTCTTCCTAATGCGCTCTCCTCGAGGCTGAGTTTCACACTAAATGACGCGGATGTCAGCTTTCAAGAACCCAAGGTCGTCCGTCAAAGGTAGCTCGGCCTCCTCGCGAAAGCACTTACAGAGGATCCTAATGATCGTCGGCATTAATATGACGGAGACTGCTGAATAGATACGTTGAAAGACACTTAGGCCCATCTCGCTGTTTCGAGAGCCGAAATATTCTTTTGCCGTCAGCTCTATCTCCAAGTAATTCATCAATATAGTGCCTGGAATGATCACATAGTCACCAACGAATAGTAAGGACACAGAGCTGCCAATCTCCGCAACGTGGCTGACGGCCTTCTTAGCCTATTGTCTACGGCATTGCGCCGCCCATGTGGCCGCGATAGATGTGCAGGCTGGATCCGTGCATGGCCAAGGTCGTCACCCGCACTTCAATGTTGGTCTTCTTGATGAAAGTTAGCCTGGCCACATCTTATACTACAACCTTTACCGGGATGAAAACACTCCACATTGACGTGGAAGTCAAAGTCTGACCTGCACAGATGGGGGAAAGGGAAGGCATACTATACTCATCGTAGGTATCGCAACCAGCAGTATCATGATCAGCTCCAGGACCAGCGCCAGAATGGAAACTTTCTCCAGGCTGGCATCTCCATTACGTTTGCGACACAGCGCGTATGATGCGCGATCTGCCATGCGAATGCAATTATCCGCTGAATTTGCAGGTATATAATGATATTACCCGCAGGCAGTAATAGCCATCGTTCAATATTATGCAAGCAAGAGACTGCCTTGTGATTTGCCAAACTAGACCGCACCCTTTGTGTCAATCTATCAACATAGAAACATAACATTTGCTCAAGAACTAGCGCGACTGACTAGATGACACAGCCCGCGCATCAAAAGTCGTTTCATTCTGTTTTTCTAGGCTCAATTGAGCACATTCTACGCCAGGAGCAGGTCCTTGCTTCTGACAAATGCATGCGTTTATCTCCTTGATTCTCACCCGGGAGCCTCCTGTGCCACACAAACCCACGTTCGACTCTCGTTCGCCATATTCCTGTCAATGGCCGGAGCCATGATCCCCAAGATCATCGTCTGACAGAGCAGCAAGCCCAGGCCGCGCTGCAACACATGATCCGCGTCCAGGCGGAGATGGCTGATGACGTGCACGCCGGCTTGCCTGAGATCGTCTAATTCTTTTCACTGCTGTCCACCTTTGGTATGGGCGGACCCGAGAGATACACTGTATAGCAAATAGGTCCTGACGGGGAAAATTTCGGATTCCCTGGCGCTCCTGGCTTGCGGCAGAAACAACGCCCCCCGAAGTGAGTTTTGATGTTGATGAGCGTAGTTTTGGGAATGTCGTCGGCATAAAGCTGACGGAGATTGTTGGCGTTCCACCGGTGTCACTGGCCAGGCTGGCCGCTTGCCTCGGCAACTTAGGCTTGTAGAATGAACTGGGCCTGCAACTTTGATATGCCGGCCGTATTCAAAGTCGGCAGCTTATTTACGATTTTTGCATGTATTTCCCCAAACTCGTCTTAAATCCAGGTTTCAGCAAACGGAGCAAGATCGGCAACAATCTCGGGCTCGACTTGGTTGTGTATGTCTACGTCACTGGATCCCAGTGCCATCGCAAATTCTCGATGGCGGGGCGTATCTAGTGGTCAGCGATTTTCGATTCTTTGATGTATTGATGAACAGCTGCTGCCGGCCTGCTGTCTCACCGATGAATATTTCGGCTTCGGAACTGGCTGCAAGCATGTTGAGGTACTTATTTTGCGTCTGCATCGTCATCAGTGGCAGACAAGTAATCCATACATGTGGCCAACACTCAAAACCTACGAATGCATATGACTCAAGCCAGGCCTGGGCGACCCTTTGCACTCTATTGAGCATTTCGTGCTTTACAACATAGACAACAAAATTGAAGCCGCGAGACTTCCTGCCTTGAGCATACGGGCCAAGGTTGTAGCATGCGGCGTGACTCACTGTGGTCATTATGCGAGTATCAAGGTGGATGGATGATGGTCAGCGGATAAGAAGTGGGCAGCCCTGTATCTGCGTCTGCTTGGAGGCTGTCTGATGGACTCGAGGGATCGAGACCCATAATTACAGCGGTCTATAGGTTACACCGAAATCTGCTAGCTAGCAAGCAGGCGCTGTCGCTGGAGAGGTATATTGATGTATTTATACGAAGGCTAACGAGAATGACAGCTGACTAGCACGGCAGTCGGCGACGTTGCATGACGAGACTCTCTGGCGCCTTGATCCAGCGTCGACAGGCCTGAAGTTGTCTCTGAAATGTACAACATGCTTAAGCTCTGACGGCCAGATTCTGAGACGTTAGAAGCCAGGCAGAGTCAATACTAGCTCGGATTTTCGAATAGTTGCAGGCACAAAATATGTAGCCTGGCACCTTCAAGGAGTATTCAACAAGCACCATGCCCACATCGCATGCATTCTGGAGAGTAATCAGGGACAAATCTGATCAGGCATCCCTCTTCCCATCACCCAACAGCCAAATAAGTAGTTATTCTACTTCACTCGTTCACCATTAACAACACGCAGCCGGCGCAACCGATTCATCTTCATCATGTGGCATGGGAATGTTCATCCGGCTCTCTTCATATGGGGTCTGTTATTATGTGCCGCGGCACTCACAGTTCGCCAGTACATACGATTGGGACATATGCCAGGCCCTCTACTTGCTGGCTTTTCTCCATTGTGGCCTCTACGAGCGGCATGCAGCGGTAACATACGCCTCACGCTCTAAAAGGCAAGTCAGAAATATGGTAAGCGTGACGACCCGTCCAAGTGTTCACGAAGTTGGCTGAGCGGTCGCACAGGATCTCCGTTCGTGTTGGTCGGATACAAGTTATCACGAGCGACCCGGACTTCATGAAACACATACTGGGCATGAGGTCGAAGTACACGCGATCAGACTGGTGCGACGCGATATGGCTGGACCCCTGGCACGATCAATTGCTGTCTAGCAGAGACGACGCAACACGCAGCAAGCTCCAATTTCAGATGACTGGAAAGGTGGGTTGCGTCCTCTTCCGCCTTACCGTATAATGCGTTTTCACGAATTAATGACAATCATGATTGAGTATTTCGGCAAAGCAGTTGTCGGTCTTGAAGTCAGGATAAAAGAGAACATTCTTCGCTTCATGGACTTAATTGGCACATGTATTTTGGAAGACACACCGCTTGATTGCGGATTGAAGGCGCAATATTCCACTCTCGATGTTATCTCTGACGTCGCATTTGGAGGACTGTTTTGCGATGGATCCAGCGTCTCACTTGGATGTCACCAAGTACACTCACACGACGGAGCGAAAAATGTTGAGTATTGTCGTTGCGGTCGCTCGTTCCTCGTTGCTTACTGTGCTGTGATGGTCGGGCTTCTGGCGGCTGTTGTCTTCAGAAAGCGATGACGCCAGCCTTCACAAGTTGATCCGGTATGTCTTGCTTGATTCAGGCCTGGCCAAGCGCTGATATCGGACTGTTGTTGCACGTATGGTTCGTATTGATGTTCACGGGAGCGCCTCGCTCTCAGGCGTCGACAGAATGGCGAAAGAGATCGCCGGCGAACGGTTCAGAAATTCTCACGCAGATGTGCGGCTCCTTAAGCTTTCTCTGGTATCACACGTCAAGGGCCTCTGTCGACCTCCCCTCACAGACTTGCTGGATCGGAGACGACGGCTACTGCGATCCGAGCGATGCCGCTTTATTTTATCACTATTCCCTACCTAACCTTGACACGTCGGGCAGAGATCGAACGCGCTAGGCTATTTCGGCCTGTCACGAAGGAATGGGAGGCGTGGGAAATGGCCTATGTACAGGCTGTTATTAAGAAAGGTTTATGTGCTTTCCCACCGGTCGTTGGATAGAAGAAGTCCCAAGAGACGGCAACACCTTCAGAAACGTGCACCTGCCTACCAGAAGGAATTTGTATCAGTTACGGGGCGCGGGGTATTTCGAGCTGAGCCGAAGGTTGAGGGCAGGATACAGACGAGTTTCTACCAGACCAATAGTTCAGGGTGCATTTGGAGAAGTTGAAGCTGATAGAGGGGAGGCTTGAAATTATGTTGGGGCACGGGAAGCGGAAATGTTGGCGATGATGAGCTGCATAAGGTATTCTTTGAGGTGGGTGGCTCTAGTGAGTCTAGCGTAGGGCTCTTGCGAAGGCAATCAATTAATGCTGGAAGTAGCTGATGTAGAGCTATGACTTGGTGTTGTGTGAACGGACAAGGCCGTGGGAATTATGCAACTTGGGTTTCTTCCTGCAGTACGAATTCTGGACGGAGGCGACCAGTAGAAGAGCGTAAGCATAATACTGAAGTGGTTGCAAGAATGTTACTGCGCTGCCCGTCGTCGGCCCCTGGAGATAAACTGCAGCGGTGGTTGGTGTTCTAGTCACATTGCCACTTTAGAAGATGCTTGTCAAAACATTAAGTACATTTAGAGGACGCGCGAAGAAGCCTCTGTGAGCCGGGCGCGCCCAGTTACATCAGCTGGGATTATGCATTAATTACAAGAAAGAACGAATTGTCTAGTTTAGACATTTAGTCTTGCCGTCCTTGTCCATCTCCTTGATTGTCAAATGACAGCCATGTCAGCCAGGGTCTAAGGAATGGCACCCCAAAACGCTGCAACGCGACAATTTCTCTGTGGATTCCATAGCCTGTGGCAACGAAATGACAAGGCCGGAGAGATTTGGACCCATGTCATCTTCACTGCCGGGATCTGATCGTCAGCGCCTCCACAAGGGCAAGTAAATTGACAACGCAAATAACCTAACCAAGCAAAGTGAGGCCATCGCCACTACCCAATCGATCAATCCGACACCCCTCGATTGAATTGAAATATTTGATGTCTCATACTCTAGCTAATAGGAGGCCTTATATAGGCTATCGCCCCACTTATAGGTATGCCCAGCCCATAGGCATACGTGAGGGCATACGTGAGGGGCCCCCTTAGGGGAAGGGGGGAGGGGGGGGGGGGCCTTAAGGGGCCGAAAAAAGACCCCAAAAAACACCCCAAAAGGGGGCATAAAAAGGGCCCGAGAAAAGG
>JAKMWU010000602.1:0-23034 GCA_025327145.1 Colletotrichum sp. SAR 10_76 | reverse complement strand
CTACTGTGCCTGCTGGCGTAGTATCCAGCACCTTCACTGGGGACCCTGGCGGCTCTTCAGCAACTTCATCTTCTCCTTGTGATTCACCAGGCTGTCCGGGAGTTGAAATAAGGCTACTTTGTATTCTTCCGCCACCATGAATTGCTCCCCTACTTCTAAAAACGGTACAACTTCGCATCCCTCAAACCAAATCCATATGTACAAAACTTCAGAACGCAAAACGCTGGCTTGAAAAGACTCGCTTTGTCCTGATCTCCATCTTTCTCTCATCCTCTGCTGAACACCCTCCCATTCGTCGAAAATTAAAGAAAAGAATCAACGTCAGTTGACGTCGTGGTGTTGTAGTAATGTAATGATATATAATACCCTCCCAAACGCCGGGTATAGCGAACGAATCTTGCAGCCTCCCATGTCCACGGGGCCCAGTTCTATCCGGCACGTATGCTCTCGCTCTTTTTGTAAAACCTTCCTATCCTGTTTGACTCCAATGCTTCTTGTTGAATAATACTTCCCATTCACAAAGACCCATCCTAACCGGTCTTCACCCGACTACCAAGTCCCCCGAACCTCTTCACCGCCTTAGGGCTTTCCTCGGGAGACGCAGTGGCCTCTTCGTCCGGTTCTGGGGTGTCCTCCCTCTGCAGCCGACTTGGTTCTTTGCTGGGCTCCCTCTTACGGTGCGTGAGGGCGTTGAGCTTGTCGCGGAGGAACCCGCTGCCTGCTGACTTACGACGGCCCTCTGGTTCCGCTCCCGTTCCCGATCTAGACAGAGATCTAATCGTGCCGTTGCCGGGCTGGTAGTCCGGCGCGAGACTGCTTCTAGACGACGGGCGGAGGAGTTCTATGCCCAAGCCTTGAGGATTTCGGCCGTCTGACGGCGTGGGAGGCGTCATCATCAGGAAGCTGGGAACGGCCGGCCCTTGCATGCTCGATTCGCCCGTTCGACG
Organism: Colletotrichum sp. SAR 10_76; assembly: GCA_025327145.1. Lineage (NCBI taxonomy): Eukaryota > Fungi > Ascomycota > Sordariomycetes > Glomerellales > Glomerellaceae > Colletotrichum > Colletotrichum sp. SAR 10_76. Next base: position 22,087 of record JAKMWU010000602.1, on the reverse strand, counting down.
TGATCTCGAGCTCGCGACGCTAGAACTCCTACTCGTGGATCGCGGGATCGGGATGCTACTAGCTGAACTACCGTGTAAGGACCTTGGTGGAGAGCGCGAGTAGTCGACGGGAGAATTACCATATAAGCTCGAAGAGTCGTCGCTGTTGTTGATGCTATCAGCGTCATGCTGTGACGCGGAGGACGGTGCAATGAGGGACGACCCGCTGGCGAGCTCTCGCAGCTTGCTGGCCTGGGTGTTGCTGGGGCGGTGCTTGAACTTGTTGCCAATGATCGCGCCCGTGTGCGAGATCAAGGCTTTGATGACGGCCTTCTTGAGCGCGAGGGCAAGGTCGAGGTTGGACCAAGTCTTATTGCGCCACTCGACTGCAGGCATGCGGAACACAAAGTCATGCACGTCTTCCACGTTGCGGTTGTCCTTGCCCTTGTAGCTGAGGCAGAGAACCACGGAGGGCATCTTGATGTGTGCGAACGTCATATAACTGCTCGCGCGAGACATCATCTTAGTGAGGTCATCGGACGGCTTGTTCTCCTCTGCCTTGGACTCCTTGCGCAGGCCGAAACGGGACTTCTTGCTATCGCCCGCTACCGAGCTTTCCTTGGACGAAAAGCCCGTCGAGGTGCGGCCGATTCCGGGACGAGGAGCATTTGATTTCAGAGATTCATATGATGGCTTCTTGGCGATAGTCTTTCCTGTGCCCACAGACCGGAACAGACGGAAGCTGTGGCCCTCTCCAGTGTTGACTGAGAGATTCTTCTTAGGCGTGCTACCAACCGACTTGGACGGGGAGTCCGAGTTCAAAGTCGGGTGTAGACGCAGCTCGAGTGAGCCAGGCCTGGTGTTGAATCCATCCTTATCACTAGCCGTAAGACGGCCAGATCCAGACATGGAGGAATCGTCTTCGTCTTCCTCATCGGCGGGCGTGTGCTTGAGCATGAATGGCGAGTCGTTCTTGGCTTGCTTCTCATCGCCGTCAATGCCAGGGAAAATGTATTCGAATATACGCTTTCCGACTTCTCGTTCCAGCTGAACCTTCATAGGGAACAGGTTGACTTCGAAGTGATCCATGACAGGAATGCCGGCAATAGCTTCAAGCATGTACCAGTAGACTCGGATCATCTCCCGGTTGCCCAGCTCGCCTGCGCTCTTCTCATCACCAATGTACGGGGCGATGATCTCTGGGTACATGGCGTCAGGCAAGAGGTTGAAACCGAATACCTTGCCGACCCGAATCAAGTTGATATGCGAACCATCAGCGTTATCGGTACGGTCGTACTCCACATCCTTGAGCTGCAATTCGACCAGAGGTTCCTTGTTGTCACGAAGCATGTGCCAGACCGTGTCGCGAGCTGTGATGCTCCATCTCAGCAAGGCGTTGCTCTCGGATGCCGTCTCGTATCTGCGCTGCGAAGATGTAATAGCCTTCATCATGAAGAACAACTCGTCCTCGCATGCTGCCAAATCACGCTCCAGGAGAAGTCTGTCCTCCCAACCACGTTCGTCCATGTACTTGGAATAGATCTGGAAGTGTGACTTGATGTCTTGCAGTGATCGAATGCGCTCTTGGAGTTTCTGCACCATTTCGGGCGTACCGCTGAGATCACTGAAATCGGAGGCCAGCATGATCTTCTCCAGACGCTCGCTTCGTGTCTTCTCCAGAGGCTCATTGTACATAAGCAGGTCCAGTACAATGACATACATGGCGTAATAGTCTCCGGAGTTGCAGAGGGCACGTGCTTGGGGAAACTCGACCCAAAGGTTGTCCATCTTCTGTTCGGCATTGGGCTGCGATGAATCACTAGAGCCTTCGGTGTTGACTTCGTCGTTGTACTTCAGACGCAGAGTATTATACTTGTCGTATCGGAGCATCGCGGATGTCTTTTGAACCACACGATTGAACCCGAAAGGGTCGGTCTCGAAGTCGAACATGACCTCCATAGGAACCCAGGGAGGCCAAGAGGTCGAGGACGGCGTTCCATAGCGACTTCCGGCATAGGAGGTGACCATCTCCGAGAAGTAGGACTGGTGCGTGACGAAGAACTGGGTGCTATCCATGTTCACAAGGAATCGTCGCTGCACCAAACCACTGACAGAATCCGATATTCTCATCTTGTCCATGACCTCAACAACCTTGAGTTCCATGCCCTTGGATGTGAGGATGACCACATTCTTCTTGTTCTTGTCGCTCTGCAACTGGATCTGCGGCGCAATGAGGCGGACGTGGTAGCTGTTTTGCGGTGTGAATTCGTCTGAGATACCGCTCGACAAGTCCTCAATAGGGACGTTCGGTACGTTGTCACCACCTTTGCCGTCTGCGTTGACATACTTCTTGCCGTCTTGGAGGATCTTCTTGATGCGGTCCTCGATGTCTTGCTTGAATTCGCGCTCTGCCTGGTCGAGGTCTGGAGAGGTGCCTGTTGTCGCGCCACCCGTGGGGGTCCGGTTCTTGCTGGCGTTGGGCTTGGGATTCTGTTTGGCCTTGTACTGCTCCTCCACGATATCCAGGATAAACTTGACCGCTGGACGGGACAAGTAGTAGACGAATCCCCGGCGCTGACTGACTTGGTGGATGTAGCGAAGAACGATGTTACGCAGCGTGTTGTTCCACTTGAAGTGAAGGTTGTGGATGACGAAACGGTTGTTGAAATCACTCTCAAACTCGGCACCGGAGGGGATCGTCAGCGAATCTTCTTGCTCAAGATAGATCGACTCTTCAGACTGGCTGCTGTCGTTTTCGCGCTTGAAGAATTGGGTAGTGTCCGTGGGCTTGTTCATCTGCCGAAGCATGTTTTGAAGGTACACCTTCTTCTTTTGCAGAATGGCGCCTTGTTGTTGCAAGCTCTCGAACGCAGCAACAAGCTTAGGGTCTTTGGCGTCGTCACGTACAACCTTCAGCTCAGCTTCGCCCAAGTTCCGTCCGTAGCTTTCTATTTGGACTTCCAGCTGAGCCAAGCGTTCCTGAATAAGTTGTGTCTGAACTCGGCGAGGATCGTCGTCGTGACTCATAATGCAGAAATGCGTCGGCTCATCACCAAAGGGGCTCTTGCGGTCGGGATCTCCAGAGACAACGCCTCCAATGTCGGTTTGCCGGAAGTACGTAAGGCGAGGTGCATATGCCAAGGGCAGAATCTTCGTATCCGGGTTGGGTTCCGTTGGCAAGATCCAATCCAACTCGACAAAGTCATCCATGTCGATCCAGCTCAGGTCGTTGTCAGGAATCGTGAAGCGTGACAAATCGGCGCTATCCTCGTGCTGGTTCGTTATCAGCTGGGATATGGATCCTTTCTTGATGGCCTCGGTTGTCGTGCCTTTGATGCTTGCCGACACTGCTCGTACATCAGCGGCTGCAAGGTCAAGCTGAGCCGCATGAATCTTGATTCCGCTGGTCTTGCCCTTCGTCTTTCGGCCCTGATCTCTGGTGTTGAATTCTTCACGTCTCTGGTGAAGATCCAGCATGAAGCTATCGAAACGGACTTTGAGACCCGTTGCAGAAACGCCGCTGTCAGAAGCATCTTCAACGTCCTTATGCTTGTAGATGTGACTGATAAACAGCGGTGCCAACAGCAAATTATACTTGATGGTCGATAGATGCTTGCCGAACTTCTTACTGTTCCGCTCTCTTCCCGGCCACAGCGACCCTTGACGGATCGGCAAGGCCATCGCGCCACCAAAGAGAGACCACCATGCGAAGAAGTGGGTGAAGAAACGGGGAGTGCAGTGCACAGTGTTGTAGCTCCGGGACGACTCAGGGTTTGAAGACATCCAATCGCGGTCGACGGGTGCTCGGACAGCAATCGAAAGATGGATATGTGAACTTCGGAATCCACGGAAGGCATCGTACGGCTGGTCTTCGGGTTTGACATGGTGAGGAGCACGCAGCACGACGTCGTAGTGCGGTCTGAAGTCGAAACTTCGTTTGCCCTCCACAATTGCTCGCTCGAACACGAGTCCAGCCATCCACTGCACCTTGCCAGAAAGTTTCATGACGACCTTCTTGAAGGAAGCCCCAGACTTATAGCTGTCTTCGCTCATCAAAATGTCGTCTTCACCCGTGCGCCGGGCAGCCTCCCGGACCTGGTGGCTGTAGTCTGGAATGGCAAGCACATACTCGCCAGAGTCGACAGTCATGAAGCGCTTAGGGTTGTCATCAGCATTGATGTTCCACTTGACGTCGTTACGCCAGCACATGATAAATCCTGCGCCGTTGCCCGTCACGCAGTAAGGATCGCGCGTGCCCTTTAGTGCCAGATGCATGTCACCGTCTCCCCTCCAGGCGACGTGTATCCTAGAGTGGAAATTGAGCCGAATCTTGTCCCAAAATCCGACTCTTTCGGACGGGTCAACCTGCGGTTTGGTGAAGGACTCAATGCCCATCATCATATCTTGTATGGCTGGTTGGTATGCTGGGCCCCATGTTATTCTTGTTGGCAAAGCCGTGTTGATGTCGATTCTCATGTTTGAGTAGGACTTGACGGGTCCGATAGTCCGCCGGACATCGATGGCAAAGCCGCCCTCGCTTGCACCCCCAGGCTCGTGGCTTCGCGGCGGTACAATGTTGACCTTGATACGGCGGGTTGTTTCCATACCACGATACTCTTCCGCGATGACAAAGTTGGTCTTTAATGACATTGCAGGTAACCTCGTGGATTGCCCTGCCTTCAGGCTCGGAATGTGAATGAGCGGGAGCGGGTAATCGCGTAATGAAATCCTCGCCTCACTAAGGTCGATCGAGACATGCATGGGAACCAACAGGCCGTATTTCATGTCCTTAGGCATTCCCTTTCCAACGGAATGGATGAAATCTGGCAGGTCCTTCATAGCGAAGGTAGGTTTATCGATGACGAACTGGAGATCGGTGATGAGGGCGGACATCAGTGCTGGCCTCTGGGGCACCTCGAGGATGTTCTCTGTGTCCTCCAAGTCATCGGGCAGCTGATCGGGACCCCAGAACATGCCACGAATCTCCTTCATGCCGTTCTTCGCCATGGAGTAGAAGCGGTCGATCCGCTTCTTCCAGCTCTGCGCGTTGTACGCATCCAGCTTCTCTCTTGCCTCTTGCTCGGCAATCTTGGATGATCCGGTGATACCCAGACCACCTCCATCGGGGTCGTACCGCGGCGCTCTTCCCCGAGACTGGCTTTCGCTTCCACGTCTCCGCCCATCTGCACTTTGACTTCTTGCCCACGAGGCGCCGTTGTTCTGACGCCCTCTGTGGAATAGAGAACGGGCTCGGAGTTTGCCAGATTCTTTCCTTGACTCTTCCTCGCGGACCTTCTTCCTCTTGACCTCGAAAGCCTCTTCACGGGCAAGACGTTGCATCTGTTCAATTCGGCCTGCACGATAGATCATTCCCAACTTCCATTCAAAGGCACCATCTTCCAGCTCGAAGAGCAAAGAACGGGTTCGGACTGAGACCTTGGGGACGTTTTTCGGGCCTCCAGGGACCTTGTCAAGAATGTACTCGTTAGTTCCTGTCTTGAAGCGGTGGTGGAGCTGCTTGATCGACTTGAGTGTATTGATGACATTATCAGAGATCTTGTTGACCTGGACCTCATGCGGCACTGCAAATCGTATGGCGTCGGAGTTGATGTCGATCATCTTGTCCTCCTGGAATCCGCCGCTGGTAAGCTTGCGCCGGGATGTCCTCCAGTCGATGCGTCCGCCCTTGATGCTGACCATTCTAGCCCATGTTGATCGCATTCTCGGCGGTTGGACGTAAACGCGAATCAGCTTCGAAGCCAGATGTGGTGCTGACCATCTGTGTCGACCAGCTTCCACGCCGTACACCTGAAGCATCACTTGAGGGTCATTTGGAAGCTCGGCCTTGACTTGAACCAGAGCTGCCTTAATGTCAATGGCCACGAGCTCCGGAGTGATGGTCGAAAAGTCACTCATGTCGACAAACGGCGACTCTGGGGACATTGGAGGAGACAGAAGATCGCTCCCCTCTCTTCTTGGCGTCGTTGGCGACATCATTGGCGAAGTAACATCTTGTCCCGATCTCATAAACGCCTTCTTAAGGATCATGATGGCCACTCCGACAGAGTAGTGCCGGAAGAGAGAGTACTGCAAAAGGACTGTGCGCATGCCGGCGTGGATGTGGAAGACTGGGCCCTGCTGATCGCTGAGAGCCTGGAAGGCAACCTCGAAGCGAGGCATGTTGACGAACGGCTCCAATTCCACCCGGTCCTCTGATTCGACAATGTAGGCTTCCAGACCTCGCACATGAATGGCGACTCTGCGTCCATCTCCTGGGTTTTGCTGCTTCTTCCTCGGTGCAGGGGAAACCGGATGCTTGAGAAGATCCGAGTCCGGGTGGACGGTACGGCTGTTAGCCCTACGCCTGGATGGCCGCCGTTGAAGCCCGCCGTCGAGTCTTTGTGCCCGGTATTCCGCTGAGAACTCATCGAGCTGGATGGACACGCCGCGCGTGTCATCTGAGATATCCTCGTCGATGCCAGCGACTTCCACGCTAAAATCAGATGCTTGAAGTTGAAATTGCAGCAACCAAGATGGCATTGCGCGAAGGAAGTTTTGTGGTGGCTTGCTTGAAGTTCTTGAAGTAAATCGCTTCTCAGACTCGACATTCATTCTCAGCTGTCGCACAATCTGTCTGAGACCATCGGTAATCTCAGGTCGCACCATCTTGATGGCAAATGTTTGCAGGTTACCTGATGCCACAACGTGAACATCAGGTGTCGCACTGAGTTGCACCTTAAGCTCGAAGGACTCGGTTTGAATGAGGTCGAATCGGTTACTCGATGACGTCTGGTAGTATAACTCGTGTGACTGTATCCTCATCGTTGAGGCTAGTGAATAATGCAAGTCCTCGACAGTAGAATGGAATGATTCCATGTCAAGTGAAATCGATGAGATTGAAGATATGATTAAGTCAAAATCGTCGGGAGCCGCGTGCTGGTCGACTGCTGGCAGCGCGACTCGAAGAACGGGCTCGTGCATTGTAAACTTGATGTTGGCTTTTGGCAGTAATCGTGATATGAGTACGTGCCGTGGCTGACGGTCGCCGCGGTGCCTTTTGGGCTTTGGTTGAAGCATGGCGACGAGGATTGGAAGGTGACGCGGGTCGAGATCCACCGATGGCGATGTCACTACGGAGTTGGCGAAGAGGATGTTGGCATTCCTCTCCTCGGCGCCCACGTCCTGTGCCATCTCGACTGTCTTGGACGGCAGGGTCGTCTTGACTGTGGTTGTCGCCATAGGAATGTACAACAGTCTCTCAGGCTTCCCGTCGCCGTCGTCCAGGCCAATAGATATGGACAGCGCTGCGGCGAGAGCCTCATGGGCGATGTCCTTGGACGGAAAGTACATCCTGTGAGACGGCGATTTGGGATCTAGGCGATGCAGATCGATGCCGACCTCCTTCATAGAGGCATTGAGCAAGATGGGCTTGGCGTTGGGCTTTACCGTCTCCACCTTCTTCGTCATGCCAACAAAGCTCACCGCGAATTGGACCTCCTTAACGCCTCTCAGGATAGAGCTGATGAATTCTTTCGAGTCGGACACGGTCTGAATCAGCTCTTGGTGCGTGCTGCCCGGCTGAGCAACCTCGTGGATCACCTTCTCCATGAAAATGTCGGCCGGCTCCTCCAACGACGGCGTGCGGGCCGCCGACTTGCACTCCTTCAGTCGGTCGGCGCATAACCGAACCTCGTCGTACGGAATGTGGACACGGCCCAGCTTCAGAGCAATGGCTGCATCTCGTAGTCCATCCAGCGCCTCATACAAAAACCCATGAATGTTCAACGTCGCATTATCGAGAATTTCGAGAGACTCCTTGCCCTCCGGTGTAAACAAAACGCTGCGTAGCGTCATCATCCACTCTGCCTGTCGTTGCTTGTTCTTGGTCTTGTCATTTCGAGACTGGAAAAAGAAACGGGCGCGGTCGACCATCTTGCGCCGTGTGTCGACAGCCACAGTCAAGCTTCCGAACTGCACATCGCCCACGTCGACTACCTTGATGGTAGAGTTGGTAGCCACAACATCGACCATACGCAGCCAATTCAGCTTGCGGTGCGCTCTCTTTATCCTGTCCTTGAGCTTCATGAGGTGTTTCCATGTCTCGCTCCGGGGCGGGGGGCCGCCATTCCGTCGTATTAAAGGCACCTTCGGTTGTTCCGCCTGCTGTGTGTCGGAATCCTCCTCGGCATCGGTACTATCGGAATCGCCGGAGCTGTCCTCACTCTTCTTCCCGTCGAGCTCGCGGATGTCGACAGTGACGACCAGCTCGCTGACCACAATACTCAGCCATGTGGGCTGGGCGAAGGTCGGGCGATGGACGTTGAGTCCCAACCCCCGAATCTCAATCTTGAATCCATCTCTCGGTGTATAAGCGAGTCGGCGGAGGGAGAAGTAGCCTATTCTCTGGATCGATACTCCGGTAAGGATGCGGACGACGGCGAAGAGAATGAAGGAGGAGAGGTAGAGGAGGACAATGACGCCGAAGATGAAGGTCGGGTTGAGCAGAGCCATAGTGAGCCCGCGGTCGATTCGCGCGATCGAAAGCTCGGTTCAGTATCTGTACCACCACCGCCGCAACGTTAGTCCAACAGCTCCCGGAACGGAGTGGGTATGGAGGGGGCAACGGAGGGACAAGACGGCGGACACGGAGGACAAAAAAAGGAGGGCAACGTGCCTGGAGAGAACCAGATCTCTATGGAATCCCGCACGTTTACTTCCGCCTCCAACGATCCGAGCGCGCCATGTCGTGAACCAGTCCTTGTGTGTGGGTGTTTGGGGTGCGTCTGCAGGAGTGGTTGATGATGTAAACTCCGCGGTTGCTCTCTTGCAGGAGCAGAGTTCCGGCGCCCAGGCGGTTGCAGTATTTGCCAAGGGATATAACGAGCTAGCTCGATCGTTCGGTCGTTCGGTCGCAGGGCGGGACGGCGGGGAGAAAAGAAGACAATCGGATCCCTTGGGAAGGTCGGAAGGGAGAGGAAGGGTAAAGGTTGCTGACCCCAAAAAATGGCGGCGATGCGATGAGGTGCGGTGCGGTGCGTTGCAGTGCGGAGAGTACTTTCCGTTGGGGAAAAAAAGACGACGTATCCGTATTGCGGTTTGTGTGGCAGTCCAGTCGGATGGCAGAGGGTTGGCTCAAAAAAGCCCAGCCCGGCGGGATCGGTGATTGATGCAGCTGCTGCAGAACGAGTGACGCAGCGCAGCCAGGAATTGTTGGATGGATTGGATTGGCAAAATGCGAGCGATGCCGTCTAAGCCCTTGTCCTCTCTCTTCTTGGTGACCTGCTCGGCACGACACTGACGCTGCCACACACCAACACGTATTCAGTACGGTAAGCCAAGGAGGTACTTGCTGCTTCAAATCCACCCTTGACAGGGAACCCGTCTGTCCGAGCTGGCTGTCAATGTCTTGTCGATACGATTAAATGATGAACGATAACGGGCGGGTTGCTAGCCAGCAAAACAACGCGGCCTTCTTTTTCCCGTTTCAATAGCAACAAATAGTAGAACCCAAGAGGGGATTGGTAAGGTAAGACAAGACTGACTGACTGTCCAAACTTGGAGAGTTGGAGCCAAGACAAGGAAGGGACAGAACAGGAGAAGCGGCGTCGCGTCGGTGTGGTGCATGCAGTGAGTGCAGGGCGACGGGAACAGGGCGGCCTGGCCTGGTCTGGTTTGGTCTGGTCTGGTCAGGTTCGCTCACTCTCGCAAAGGTTTAAGGAGGCGGACGGAGCGGCGGAATCCAGGAACAGGGCACTTGGGATTGACGGGTGGTGGAAATGAACATCACCAAGTCCACTCTCGCCAGGGGTGCTCCAGTCGCGGTACTTCTGACATCACCCGTGCATCACCGCGCAGCAAGTACCGCCACGGTGTCACCAGCGAAAGAGACGATGGCATTCACCACTTCCTCTAAGATTCCCACCCCCAGAGATGGTCCTCGCTTGCCGGCTAGTTCCGGCTGATACGGCACCTCATTGGATCGCTGACTGTTCAATGTGGATCCCCAATCCCGGCTCACTGAGTGCGAGAAGTACGTACCCTCTCCCCCCAAGGTGCAGCACCACCTGTCCGGCGCGGCTTCATGTCGCCGCCTCAGATTTATTATCAATTGCGTGCATCCCATCGCTGCATCAGAGGGCCGTGCATTGCGGACTCAATGCGCTCCTGCATTGGTTGGGACGCCCTGGCGCCGAAGCTAGGGCTGCTCCTCATCCTTAGCACGTGCAGCAAGCGCCTCCAATCTCGAGCGTCCGTCATATCGGACGCCGACTGAGCCAGCCTCGGACGGGGAGCCTCGGACCAGGATAAGCCGTCTGAACCAAGATCTTGCTCTTCTGGTTGAGTTGAGATAAGCACGTTACTTAAGAGGGCACGTATGCGCAAGGGCCTTACAACGGTCAGTCCCAGGACGTTGGTGTTGACGAAGAAGCAATGTGTTCCAGCCTCCTCGTGGTCTACAAGGATCGACCTCTGCGATATTATCCAAATTCCAGGAACTGATGCTGATCGCGGGTGCCAAGCCATCTCGATCATCCATGTATTTAACTACGTGTATGCAACCCGGAAGTCATTCTATCCGTTCCTGGTCCACTGGCCCTTCCATCGGAGAATTGAGCGGCTAGGACCAACTGACAGCAACATACGTGAAGCACGACGATCCACCGAGTCATGTTCAGAAACGATTCCAATCCACAGCTGCGATCTTATGTGACAGCGTACGATGTCTAGTCTCGAAGGTGTTGTCAACATGGCCACCCTCAGGGTCATAAAACACGCTTCCCGACTCACACCCTTCGATAGGTGAACTGGGAACACTTCAGGCCACTATCTCTGAACGCTTGTTCAGAAACAGAGAGATGCAACGGCCACCGTCAGCATTCATCGTCGAGTAGTCAAATCCAACCTCAACCACCAAGTCTTTGAAGAAAGCAGTCGTCTGTCCGGCGAGAGGCGCGTCTCGCAGCGCTCGTTCCATGATTTCATCTCCAACATCGTCCATCAAGTCATTGTTACTGGGCTCTGCGCTTACATGCCTCCATAAGGAATCCTTCGCCCATAGAATGTTGAAGGTGCATTGATCGCCGTTGTCTTTGTCGTCCAAACTAAGGCAGGTCCCCCATATGATGCTGCCAATTTCCCACTTCTTGCCACGGACTCTTTTACTCGTCAACATCTTCTGCCGAGGTGTGCATATTTCCCATCTTTCCAGTATGTTATTGAAGGGAAAGAGTAAAAACTGAGTGTCCCCGTAAAGCGGTCGGGGGTAATCTAGTTTCAACATTTGAGCCGTATTTGGGGATTCTGAGAATCGTGGGACGCTAATTGAAGTTGGCTCTTTGGGTATGTATCGGTGCGGTATTAAGAGGATATCTTGAGAAGGGCCCCGATAGAAAGTTCCGGCTGTGGAATGGTACAAGAGCGGTACGCACATCAAACACTCTTGAAAGTGTTCATGTCTGCAGCTTAGAGCTCCATAATACTTACCGTCTTCCGACTTCACCACCAATGGGAGAGAAATATTGAGCCCTAGATTTGTCATCGCAAACTCCTTCAGACGCGGCTGCCTAACCATCTTTCTGGGCGTCTCCTTGATGACTGTGCTGCAATTTGCAAAGACTGATGGAAAGGGAGCCAGCATCGTGACACAATGATTGCCTTGACGATGGGATGGTGGCACTTTAGAAGGCCAATCCCAGGCGAAAAGACTCTGGTCGGTAGAGACTCTGATGATTTCTTCTTGCAGTCGCCGAAACGCCTCACTCCCTTCTCCGTAAAGAAGAGGCATATTGATGCTGAAAAGCCCAAGAAGGCAGTAGGCCAGGTCCTCTGTGCGAGTCGTCTGACGAGAAGATGCCCATGACATCTTCCTAGCAGCGCATGCTGCATGTACTCGTCCCGGTTCTTTCAATGTATCTTCGTCAATACAAGTGATGGCACTAATCTCCCAAGAAAGCGACCTTTTTGTGCCGATCAGACCCCATTCCCGATTGAAGAAAACCATATCTTTAGGAGCGAGTAACTCTTGAAGAGTCCACCCTCTCGTAAACCATCGGCACTTGGATAAAGAATCGAATGGCGAGGAATCGCCCCACGGCCGAGTCGGGTAGTCCTCAAGATAGACCAAGCATTTAAACGAATCACGGTACCAGGAGAACATGGAGTTGATAGCCTCCGATAGTTCGGCGCTGCTCTTTTTGTCGATGCAGTTCGTGTCCACCCACAAGTACTCATGGCCGTATGTCTGAGCGGCGTGGCAAGCGCTCTTAATCTTCAGGAAGCCGCTTTTCATCTCGGTCCGGCCTCGTTGATAGGCGTCCCCGCTTTCCCATTCCAACCACTCCTGATAGCTGGTCTCTTCTTCGCCCCAAGTATGCGAGAGAATCGCGTAGGTCGGGCACCCGTACCCAAAGAATTCCTCGAGATGAAGGCTGTACGTGTTGATGAGTCTCATGTTGACGATTCACTGGAGTACTCTAGTCACTGAAAGAATGCGGGGTGCCATGTTGCGATGAGGTTGGGAATCGGAGTTGAAGCCTAGTACTGTGGTGGCAACTTCAACAACAGGCGACCAACAGGCGACCAGCGACAACCAATCAGGTTGCCTTGTTACGTTAACCCGTCACAGATGCAACGTTTGAGCGAGATAGATCGTGAATTGGGTATGTAGTTCTAGGAACATGGCCACATCGTCTTTCGAAGGCCATCGACATACTTGGCATAGTCGTTGTAGTTATGGCCGTTGTTGTTACTCCCATTACTATCTCATTTGACAGCAGTGTCGGTGTTTGATCAGGTAAACGGTGGTCAACACAGTTGTTGTCGTCGTGTTGGCCAATACCTCTGTCTCTTTCAGGTGGAGTAGGTGGCTCGATGTTTGTTGTACATGTATTGTTACAGTCTAAATGGTTGGGTATTATGTACGCAGATGAACCGACTGCACCTAGGCCTTAGGACTTGATGGCTTCGACGGAGGCTCTGCTGCCTTAGCAGCCCGCAGCTCGGCAATCTTGTCGTCGATGAGGGCAATCTCGGCATCAATCTTGAGCATTTTCTCATCAAGCATGTCGCGGTACTCGTCATCCGACAGCTTCTTCAGCGGGCTCCAACTTGATTCGAAGAAGCTCTTCTTCTCCTTGGCATCCGGCGACACTTGTTGTGTCCTGTTGACGATGGCCTGGCCTGCTCCGCCCACTATTGAGAACACGATGATACCGGGGATGATGTTCTTGGGACCACCTGCTAGAGGTTAGGAAGTTCTTCACAATGACAAGAGATGCCACTCACGGATAAGGCCGCCAACCATGCCAGCAGTGCCTCCAGCAACAGCACTGGCTTTGACCTTGGATGAGTCGGATAGTTGACCCTCACGGCCCAGGTAATTCAAAGCTACTGACCTAGAGACTAAAAGTTGATTAGCATGTGGACTTGAGGAATGCGACAGGAATACTCACGCCAGTAACTGGAGCCAAGGGCAAACCATTGGATGCCTGATGCAATCGCAAACAGGGCTGGGGTTGAGTCGCGAATGATACCAGCAGCAATACCACTGAACAGACCGATGGAGCCTTGGAATTACAAGTTAGCGAGTACTTCATAGTGTGATTAACCACTCAGATGAGGACCTACCAGTTAGAGCGCCAACCTTCAACGGCGGTCCCATGAGATCGACAAGCTCTGGGGGCAGCAGCCCACGGCGCTGGCGCTGCCGCCGCCTCTCCCTCACATCGTCTTGCGCGTCATCTGCCATATCGATTTTGGCGGCAGGTTGCAGGAAGCCAGGGCCCGGACATCCAGCGACAACGCAATGCAGGGGACGACGCGACGAGTGTTCTGGAAGCTTTCCCCACGCAGATATCGATTATGCAGCAAACGAGGAGATGACAAACAAGCGAGGGGCCGTTTCTAAATGTTTCGGTGCGGCTCAAAACGTTTTTAACCGTGCACTCCGGATAGATGCAAGAGCCGGCTGACGTTGTGGCCCAAGCACTCCCCAGCAGCGCTGCAGCAGACAGCGAAGCGCTGGAGTGAGGTCGACCGCAGGCGACCGCAGGCTTCCCCTCCCCCCCAAGACTCCGGTTGCCCCTCTCACAGCAGGCGGATTGTTCAATCACGGGTTTGCCCGGCTATGATGGTCCGTGCTTCTTTGGCGGGGCGCTAGGTAAAAAAGCTGCGCTAAGCCGCAGCGGGGCTAGTGCCTCCCACCTCCTGGCCACTGTCGAGAAAATTGTCCAACCCTCACAAACTTTCGACCACTCTTTCTGCGCGGGTAAAACTTCACCTTTCTCCGGAAGACTACCGCCTCAGCATACCATATAAGCTGGGCCATATCTAGTCTGCCGCGCATTCCTGACGCAAATCGCCAATCGACACTCTCGACTCCGGCGCACGAGATCCTCCCTCCCACGGCGGCATCTCGACCTGCAGAATATCCCTCGGATATCCAGCCTCCGCACCACCACCAACACCCCTTGCGAACAGCCGCCTCGTTCGGCTACCATCATTCCCCCGCCTCGCGCCTCGATCTGAATCGTTGCGCGAAGCCCCCTCAACACCGCAATCATGGGTGAGCTACCCTTCGTCGACGACCGTCGTGTCGCCTCAGACCCGTGCTGGCGCTAACTCATCATGTCATCATAGCTCCCAAGAAGAAGGAACAGCAGAAGATGTCGCTTGGCGACTTCCTGCAAGACCAAAGTCAGTCGCAACCCCTCGACAAAATTTTCCCCCGTTCTCCGAACCCCGAAGCATTCCACAACCCTTCGAACGACCGATTCACCGCGCAGATCATGGACACGAAATACTGACATTGTGCAGGCTATGGAGGATCGTGGGCAGATGAGGTCGAGGATACTTTCTGTGAGTTTTTTTCTTTCGGGCGCCAACCACATGCAGCAGACAGTCTCGCTAACCTTTATGCAGCCGGTATGCGACAGCTCCCCGTCTCAGCCTTGCACTCTAAGGCTTTCCGTCCACTGACATGTGTTTGCAGGCACTCAGGCACTTCCTCCTCCTGAGCGGGCTGGCTACCGACCCTCCGGAGGTGGTTGGGGCAGCGGCGGCGGCGATCGCCCTGAGCGCAGTGAGTTTTTGTTCCAACTGCATCTACGTCATTCAACCCACATGCTAATGATATTGTAGGGGACTACGGCGGCTACTCCTCCATCCGCGAGAACCTCCCTCAGACGCTCCCCGACAAGCCCCCCTATACCGCTCACCTGGGCAACCTTTCCTACGATGCCACCGTCGAGACCGTCACCGAGTTCTTTGAGGGATGCAACATCGTCAACGTCCGCATCATCGAGGACCGCGAGCAGCAGCGTCCCAAGGGTTTCGCCTACGCCGAGTTCCAGGACCTCGAGGGCTTGAAGCAGGCTTTGACGCTGGACGGCCAGTCTTTCCAGGGCCGTGTCATCAGAATCAAGGTTGCCGATCCTCGTAAGCATGCCCACGCGACGACACAAATATCTCGACCGTTGCTAACACATATTTAGCCCGTGGTGGCGACCGCGGTGAGTCTACTCGCGACTTCGGCGACTGGACCCGCAAGGGCCCCCTCCCTGACCTCCCCGGCCGTGGTGGAAGCGACCGCCGTGGCTCCGAATTTGGCGAGCGCCGTGCCCCGCGTGAGCCCCGCGAGCCCCGCGAGGATGACGGCAAGACCCGTGACTTCGGCAACTGGGAGCGTAGAGGCCCCCTCTCTCCCCTTCCCAAGGAGGAGCGCGGTTCCCGCGAGGGCAGCCGTCCCCGCACCAACGATGGACCTCGCGAGTTCCGCAACCGTCACCAGTCTCCCGCTGCTTGGGGAGAGGGTCAGCAACCCCGCCAGGACTCTCGTCCCCCCCGCCCCGAGCGTACCCCTACCGCCGCCGAGCAGGACAACCAGTGGAGATCCAAGATGCGTCCTGACGCGGCTGTCAAGTCCGGTAGCCAGTCTCGCGATGGCAGCGAGGCCCCGTCCTCCCCGGCCGCTGCCCCTGCTGCCCCTGTTGGCCGCCCCAGGCTGAACCTCGCCAAGCGCACCGTTTCCGAAGCCCCCGATGTTCTCTCCCCTTCCGGCACTGACTCCAAGGCCAGCCCCTTCGGTGCCGCCCGTCCTATCGACACCGCCGCGAAGGAGCGTGAGATCGAGGAGAAGAAGCAGCAGCAGGCGAAGGAGAAGAAGGAAGCCGATGAGAAGGCCAAGGAAGAGCGCCGTCTGGCCAAGGAGGCTGCTGCCAAGGAGGCTGCTGAGAAGGCCGAGCAGGAGGCTAAGGCCGCGGAGGAGGCTGCCCAGGCTGCCGAGGAGGCCCCCGAGGCCGCAAAGGAGGAAGAGAGCAAGGAGAACGGTGCCTCTGACGAGCAGAAGGTTCCTATCCGATCAAAGGAGCCCAAGGAGCCCCGCGAGGCGGCCAAGACCTCCCGTGCCACTGAGGCCAGCAGCTGGAGATCGGCGTCTTCCGGAGGTGCTCGTGGTGCCCCCAGTGGACCCCGCGGTGGTCGTGGCGGTGCCGGTCCTCGTGGTGGCCGTTTCGACAACGCCCGCCCCCCGCGCTCCAACGGCGGCCCTGCTGCCCGTGAGCCCTCCACCCCCGCCGCCGACGGCGAGGCCCCTGTTGAGGAGGACGGTTGGACTACGGTTCCCAACAAGAACCGGCGCAACGTTGGCCCTCGCGGCACTGCCTAGAGGGCTTGTGCGCCTCCCACTATCCTTCAGCGTCCAGTTGGACATGATGGGGCAAAGGCCGCATATATTGCGGATAAGCTGCGCCCAATTGTCTGCATGCCGGGCCTAGACGAGTTTCCTCGTCACATATACCCAGATGACTCGTACGATTCTGACGAACGACTTCACGCCATGAACCGCATCATCGGAGCTTGAGGGGGGCCACGATCTTCCGCTTTTTCCTGATATTTTGCTCTTCTCCCCCGCGAAGAAAGAAACCTGGCTCATCCGGATTGCTGAAGGAGAAGAAAACCAAACACTTTCCTTTTCACTCACACACTCAGCACCCTCGACGGTCCTTGCTCGGATTGTCTCTCCGCGAGGCAACACAAAAGAACAGTCTCCTCGACTCTCAACGACTGGAGAAGGCGCGCAGCTCGCACGCATTCATCGGAGTTTGCGAAGTGGTTACAAAAAATAAGGGCTCATGGATGTTGGAAGGGAAAGGGGTGTCATGACCAAATGTCTTTTTTTTCGTCGTATCTTTTTCTCCTTTGTTGTCTCGTTTCCCCCTTCTTGCTGTCGCGCTCAGAAAAGTTCGGCCTATGGGTTTTTTCCTCTCTCGACTCGCCAGCAAATCCTCGATCCGACAAGGGATTTTCTGCTCCTAGTGACATTAAAAAAAGAAGGAGCATTAGGGAATCACAAATCACAAACACCAGTTAAAACTACTCCTCTCTCTCGCCGCCTTCCTCAGATCCTCCGAATATCTCTTGTCTCGGCTCCGACCCCCTGATGCAGTGCTACGAATAGAGCTTCCTTCGAATTCTTACCAGACACGCACGCTTATGAGTCCTTTTCCCCTGTCTTTTAAAACGGTTGCCCACTCTCCCCTCCACCCCCTTTCTTGTCTCCTTCCTTCGATACCACAAATTCATGCAAGCTTGTGTTTTTGAAGGCGGAAACGTTTACGTCTCGCCCCTTGCTTTCCAAGTTTTCTTTTACCAGCTGACGATTTGAGAAAGACTGCACGAAGAACACGATGAGCGGGGAAAATTCGTTGGTGTTTAATGTTTTTCCCTTCTGAGGTGACGAAAGAATGACCGGACGAAGGGGTTTGCGAGAAGGAAATCGGGAGGTGGGCTGTTGCTGGATGCGAAATAGATGATAGTGTTGAATGGGAATACAAAAAGTTGTAAATTTTAAACACTGACCTTTGGTGCCTCTGGGATTGCGAAGTGCGATGCTACATAACGTTCGTAAATTCTACTCTTTGCTTTTTAATCTCTTTTACAATGCCTACAACTTTTTTTCGCTACCTCTTCAGCGTCTTCTGCTTCTCCGCATCACGCGCCACGTTCCTGCCCTCGACCAACAAGCCCTTCTTCCTCCGCACGCCGTCCATGTACCGCTTGGCGACGTTCTCCTTGTCGGCCAGCTCGCCGAGGTCCTCGAGGTCGTCCTCGGTGAAGGGCACCCAGAAGGGGTCTTCGTCGAGGACCTCGTAGCCGGCGAAGATGAGCTGGGGCTGGGCGGCGCCGCTGGTGCGCTTGCGCATCTCGTCGGCAAACCCAAACGACTCGGCGACGGGGAGGACGGACTGGATGGTGAAGAAGGGGGTGCCCTCCTTCATGGCCTCGGAGAGGACGCGGCCGCGGCGGCGGGTGAGGACGTCGTAGACGCGGCCGAGGACCTCGGTGGAGGCCTGGATCTCGACGGAGTACATGGCGAGCATGAGGCGCGGGGACCAGTCGAGCATGCCGGAGCGGAGGGAGGCGGAGAAGGTCTTGATGATCTCGCCCGTGAGGCGAGGGAGGCGGTCGCGGGCGAGCGGGTTGGGGTCGTCGTCGGTGGTGTGGATGGTCACGTCCTCGAGGAAGACGGCGATGCCCTGGACGGGCTCGTGGCAGAGGGGCCCCTGGGCGGTGGCGAGCTGGAAGGCGTAGGGGATCTTGTCGGCGACGTGGGAGGGGCGCAGGGCCTCGTCTGCGAGCGGGGCGGAGGGGGCGTCGGGGTTGGTTTCGGTGCCGGCGGCGGCGGAGGAGAAGATCTTGGAGAGGAGGCCGTCCTTGGTGGAGTCGATGAGGAGGTTGGGGCCGGTGCGGCGGGGTCCGAAGGCTGCGATGCGGTCGATTGTGGACTTGAAGGGCTCGCGGTGGCGGCCTGTCTCGAGGGCCTTTTGGAGCTTCTGCTTGAACTCGTCGAGAGACATTGTCTTTGCTGCGGAGAGATCTGTGTCGGCTTCGATCTTGTCCTCTGCGGCGGCGGCTTCGGGCTCGTCAGAGGCAGCGGCCTTGCGGTCCGAGTACATGCGCTTGATTACGTCGCTGTTCTTGAGGAGGAAGTCGGTCACGTCGGCGGGGAGGGGGCGGACCTGGATGCGGACGGAGACCTGCTTGGAGGACGTGGTGCCCACGACGACTCCGCGGCCGAGGTCCTTGTTGGCGGGCGGACGCATCTCCTCGGCACGGACGATGGTCTCGCGGTAGGGCACGATGGGGGCGCCGGCCTGGATGTCGCAGCGGGCGAAGCGCTCCTTGAGGTCCGTCAGGCAGCGCTCGAGGTGCAGCTCGCCGGCGGTGAGGATGACGTGCTCGCCGGAGCTGAGCTGCTCGTACTCGGCGCACGGGTCGGACTGGACGAGTAGGCGCAGGCCGTGGATCATCTTATCGAGGTCGGCGGGGTTGACGGGCTCGAGGGCGACGCGGACGATGGGCTTGCCGAGGGTGGCCACGCCGGCGAGGTTGACGGCGCCGTCGAGGGTGCTGCAGAGCGTGCCGTTCTTGAGGAGGTGGCCCTCGAGGCCGCCAATGCCGAAGACGACGCCAGCGGGGACGGATTCGAGCGCCTCGAGCTGGCGGCCCATGAGCATGTACAGCGCGGTGACAGTGATTTGGACCGGTTTGGGCTCGGCGTCCGGGTTGGCGGGGGAGTATTTGGGCGGGATGACCCAGAGGGAGTCGCCAACGGTGAGTGTGCCGGAGTACATGCGCGCGAAGCCGATCAGGTGCTCCGGGTCGACCTCCTTCTCCTCGTTCTCCGGGGTATAGTCATCGAGGTTAACCTCTTCTAGCGCTTTTGTGAGATCGTTGACGCCGTTTTGGGCGTTGGTAGCCGCGGCCTGGGCGCGTGCTGCTTCTGCGCGCTTCTTGCGGGCGAGCTCGCGGGCTTCGTCGGCGGAGAGCTGGCCGCGGCGCTTGTTCTGAGGCAGTTCGGACTCGGGGATGGAAACCATCTTGGAAACATACGCTACCACGGGGTCTTCCTTGGCAGTCTTGAACGAAACCATGGCGGACTTGATCTTCTCGTTGATGGCCTCGGCACCGGGGACGTCCTCCAGCATCTCCGGAAGTCTTTCCGCTTGCGCGGCGGGCGGCGAGGGGAGTGACTCGACGACGGAGACGAGAAGGGCCGTGGATAGTGGCAGCCAGGAGGCAAAGACCGTCGTCAGAAGCAGTCTTGGATCTCTAGCACGCATAATGTGCGGAGGGATGCTGAGCCCCAGCGACTTTGTAATCTTCTCCAACAGCACTGGATCCCCCTTGCCATGATCGCCGCCGACGGTCGCCTGATAGACCGTCCAGATGGGCTCCAAGACTAGTTGAACAAACATGGGCTTCAAATTTCTCCCCTTAAGATGCTTCTGGCCCAGGATCTTCTTCGTCTTGGGGTCGAGGTAGAAGCTGCCCCACAGGACCTTCTCCATGACGTCCCTCTTGATGCCCAGCTTCTTCTGGTACAGGCCCGCGAACTGCCGGACCGTGAACGCCCAGCCGTCGATGGCGCTGCTGAAGATGACGTTGTTCTTCTCCGGCGCAAAGTACAGATCCTCGTCGTCCCGCTCCTCGAACTGCAGCTCGCCCGACTCAGTCATCTGCTCGGCTCCGGTGTCCTTGGACGACGCCGCCTGCACACGCTCGTCCATGCGCTCCCTCCAGTTCAGGTCCTCCTCCATCCGCTCGCCCTGGAAGAAGCTGCCGAGCACCGCGTTGACCTGCTCGAGGATCTTGCTGAGGTGGGTGTACGCCTCGCCGGGCGACATCTTGAGCTCCGTGACGAGGCGGTCGATCTTGTTGATGACGAGCAGCGGCTTGAGCTTCTCGGTCCAGGTCTGCCGCAGCACGGTGACGGTCTGGCTGCAGACGCCCTCGACGGCGTCGACGAGCACGACGGCGCCGTCGCACAGGCGCGAGGCCGTGGACACCTCGCTGCTGAAGTCGATGTGGCCCGGCGAGTCGATGAGGTTGATGAGGTACTCCTTGGCCTCCGGGTCCGCGTCCGGGGCCGAGCGGCGGAGCATGGAGAAGTAGAGGGAGATGGCGGAGGACTCCATGGTGATGCCGCGTAGCTGCTCATCCGGGCGGGAGTCGAGGTAGCGGATTTTGCCGGCGAGCTTGGGTGAGATGATGCCGTTCGTGGCGAGCAGAGCATCTGTGAGAGAGGTTTTGCCGTGGTCTACGTGCGCCAGGATGCAGATCTTTGTCAGGTTAGCCATAAAGAGGTTCGCGAAGACCACGTCCAAGGGGATCACGTACATTACGGACGTCGGCCGCATGCCTTTGCAGGCTGGCCAGCTTCTCGGGTGTGACTACGGGCATGTTGGGCGGTGGTTATGTGAGAAAAGTGAGGTACGGAAGTGAGGTTGAAGGTGGGGTGGGGGTATCAAAAAAGATCTATAGACAGAAAGCAATGCCGAGTGAATGAGACGAGACAGTGAAGTAAGAAGAAGCGGGCGCCGTATGTATATGCCAACGTCGTGTGTACAAGCACCACGGTGAAAGTCGATGCGACTGGGCGTTGAGCAAGGATAGTCGTCCGGATGGCAGTGATGATGAAATCCAGCGACTAATTGGTCCAGGCCCGTGACTAATAGGCCGCCGCAAAGAAGCACAGCAGACACAGATGATTCGCCACCTTTGATGTTCTCGAACGTGTGGCTGCACGGCACAGGGCGAGATGACTCTTCTCTATCGTTGCTGCAGGTCAGGTCAGGTCAGGCAGTTGGTATGTGTGTGATGTGACACTGGAGCGTATCAAGGCAAACTCAGCCCCCCTGCGATGGCCGATGAGTGATGTTGTACAGTGTATGTATCTAATGCAACTTTTTTTTTCACCCGCCTTTGTCCTGGCGGATCTCCCGTCAGCAGCAGCAGGAGCAGCAGCAGCAGAGCACTGGTCACCGTTGGTTGCAATTACCTCAGCGACGGCCGCCCGAAATTTACCCCGCCGACCCCGCCAAAACACCGGATAAGCGTCTTCGCCCCGCTCATGCATCATCCGAGCGCCATCGCTCTACCGAAGCGGTACCATTCGCTTAGGGTTTTTGGCACCTTGTCGTTTTTTCCCGTGAGTGAACGGCCACACACATCCCGCAGAAGGTCACGTATTGAGGGGGCATTTTGCTGAGGTTATCGCGAGCGGACATCAAAATGCCCCCTCAATACGTGACCTTCTGCGGGATGTGTG
>JAKMWU010000601.1:0-23051 GCA_025327145.1 Colletotrichum sp. SAR 10_76 | reverse complement strand
ATATTATTAATATTAGGTTTTATATTATTTTTTATTTTATAAAGCGTTTTATACTTAATAGAGCTATAAGGAGTCTTATTATATATATAAAGAGTAGTATAAAAAACTTTACTTTATAAGTAGTATAGTAAACCTAAATTATATAGTATAATTCTTATTTTATTAACTATAATATATATAGTATACTCTATAAATCTATTAGGTTTATATATATAAAGAGATCTTATATTATAAATAATCCTACTACTTATATATATAAATTTAATATATTTATTATTAAATTCTCTACCTCTATTAGTAGATATTTCTTTTATTCTTTTATTATTATTATTATTATTAACTTCAGCTTAAAATTTAAGAAAAATATTAAGTATAGTTTCTTTAGCTTTATTTTTTAATAATTTTCCCTATATAAAATAGGAATATTTATCTATAAAGATAATAAAAAGGTTATATTTATTATATATAATAAGTATTATAAGCTTATATAAATCTAAAGCTATATAATCTAAATAATCTAAATTTTTATTATAAACTTATTTTTTACTAACTTTAGTAATAAATTTACCTTTATAATAAGCTTTATAAAGTAGTAATTTATAATTATTATTATTATTATTTATATTTATATTTATAATAATATTATCTTTTATTTTTAAAAAAGTCTATAAATATATATATCTAAGATATTTATATTATAATTAGAGGCTATTATTATTATTATTATTTATATTATTATTAATTATAGTATTATATATATAATAATTATTATTATTAATAGGAAATTAGAAGAAATATAAGTTATTCTTCTTTATCCCTATAGTAATAATATAATCTTTATTAATATTATATAAAATAAGTTATTTCTATATAATAGAAGTAATACTTAATAAATCTAACTTAGATTAACTAAATAGATTAATACTTAATTTAGATATATAATAAATATCTTTTAATATTATATTATTATTATTAAGATATATTATTAAATTACCCTTTATAGTAGAAATAAGAGTTTTTACTTCTCTCTATTTTATTATTTTATTTATTTTTATAGGATTTTTTATAAAGTTATAATTATTAACTATATAAATAGTAGCTATAATATTAATATAAAAATTAACTATTTTTTTATTCTTATTAGTATAACTCCTTACTTTTCCTTTTTCTTTAATAAAAAACTAATTAATTAAATAACCTAAAAAAAGATTATTAGTATTTTTATTTATATTATTAGGAGTTATATAATATATATTTTTAAAAAGAATATCTCTTTTTTCTTTATTAGAAGATAAATCTATTAAATCTATAGGATTTTTAGGATTATTAAGAGATATATAAGGGGTAATATTATCTAAAGTAGTTATATTAACTATTTCTTTTTCCTTATTTTTAGTACTATTAGTACTAATAGAAGGTTTTTTCTACTAACTAAATGCTTTTTTAGGATATAGAAAAGTATAGTTTTCTTTAGTATAGTTTATTTTCTTATAATTTTTATAATATAAACCTTTCTACTTTTTCTAAAGTTTTTTACTTATTTTATTTTTATTTTTATTTTTATTATTTTCTTAGTTTTTATTTTATTTTTTATTCTATTTATTACTTTTAGTAGTAATATTATTAACTACTTCTTTACTTCTTTTTCTCTTATATTTATTTATAAAACTAATATATAAAAAGTCTAAGTTATAAGTAGTAAGGTTAGTCTTAAGAGATTAAATTATAAAAGTTATAAAAGCCTTATAAATCTTATTTAGACTATTAAGTATATAAGTTATAACTATTTAATTAAATAATTTAAGCTAATTATAAGATAAGTTATTTATAAGTTTTTTTATTTTATTTATATAATCTTTTATAGATTTAAAGTTATCTAAAAAAGTATTAAAGAACTCTTTATAAGTTAAAAACTTATTTATAAAACCTATAAGCTTATATAAAGTTTTTAAATACTTTTAAACTATATAAGTATTAGAATTATCTTTTATAACTTTAAGAAGCTTATTATTATAGAATAACTATATATAACTTAAAGTTTTATAGTTTTTATCTTTATTAGTAGAAGAAATAAGCTTAATAAGGTTTATAATAATATCTTTACTATATAATAAGGCTTTAATATATATAACTTATACTTTATAGTTCTTAAAACTTATAAGTTTTAAGAATTAAACCTTAAGATTAATTATTATTACCTTAATAAGTTATAATATATAGTTATAAGCTTTATATAAGATAAATAATAATAAAGTTATATAACTTAAAAGCTATTATATATATAGTATAGTAGTTCTTAGAGTAATATTATAAGAGTTAAAAACCTAAAAAGTTAAGGTTTAACTTAGAAAAAAAAGTAGTTTTTTCTTTCTCTTTAATTAATATCTTCTTTAGCTAAACTTCTATCTAACTAAAGAGATATATATCTTATATAATAAATTAATTAAAAAGAAATCTATTATACTATAAATATAGGTCTAAACTAAATTAAGAGTAAACTAAAAGATAGTTTAAAAAGATAATCTAAGAGATATAAATTAAATAAAGTAGTAGTAAGAGATTATCTACTTAAAGAAAAATTAATAGAAATATAATTAATTTATATAAAATTAGATATATAAATTTATAAAAAGTATATTTTATAGAACTAAACTATTAGTCTAGCTAGTATATTAGCTTCTATAAAAATAATATAAATAAAAAAGCGTTTAAAAAATTAATTTTTAGTATATATAACCTTTAAGTAGAAGTAAAGCTTTATAGGAGAGTAAAGGAGAAATAAAGAAATAAAAAGAATAGAAATTATCTCTAAACTAAGCTTATAACCTATTAATATAAGTATAAATATATTTAGAGGTATAATATATATACCTATATAGTATAAAGTTATAAATAAAGTTAAGTTATAATAAAAAGTAATAATCCTAAGTATTTATAAATATTTAATTATATAGATAATAATAAGGGAAGAGATATATTATAATAATTCCTATTAATATTATTAGTAAGTTATTCCCTAAGGTAGGGAAAAGTAAGGGGAAAAATAACCTAAAACGTAACCTACTAAACTGCTAATTATATAAGGTACTTATATAACTATACGTATTATATAATTAATATTATAGTTATAAGTTATAATAAATAGAGTATTTTTATATAAGGTTTTATACTTTAAAGTTTATTAGTTTATTTTATATAGAATATTTAAGTAAGTAAGTATTATTATAAGTATTATTATTATTATATAAGATATTATATATTAATAAATATATTCCTTAATAGTAGTTTAAGGTTAAAGTTAATTATATTAACTATAAATATAAGTTAAAGCTTATTAAACTAATATAGGTTTTTTATATTAAATATAATAAAGTTAATATCTCTTTTAGTATAGTAAAGCTACTACTTAAATATTAATATTTTTACTTTATTATTAATAGATTACTTCTTAGTTTTTAAGTATTCTATATATACTTCTAAGTATTACTTTTTAGTTTCTCTTTTTATATAAGTATATTAATATTTAATCTCTATTTATATAGCTTTAGTAAATTACCTCTTTTACTATTTAATAATATCTAAGAAAGTTATACTAATAATAAATAAGTAGCTTAGTTTTATTACTTACTTTACTTAAGTTTTCTTATATAATATTAAGAGGTATATATTCCTATTTTATATAAACTTTTTACTTTAGTTAACTATAACTTAGCTTTTTTTAAGATATTTAGTTATATAGTAATATTATTAATAAGTTAGTAAATTAAAGAGTAATATATATTTCTTAGTAATATAATTAGTTAGAAAGTTTATTTTAGTAAAGTAATTTATATATAATAAAAAAGTAAGAAAGTATATTAATATAGTAATATTAGCTTCTTATATCTTTTTTATAAAGTATTCTAATATAACTTTAAGTTATATAAACTAGATATTTAACTTTTTAAAACTTTTTATAATATTTATTAGTATAAATATAGTATTTATTATATTACTAAAAGCTTTAATAAAATTACCCCTTATAAATATAAAAATATTTTTATAAAGTTAATATTATATAGTTTCTTATTAATACTTTTTAAATAGCTAAAAGATTTTTATATCTATTAGTTATAATAGATATATAATATAAAGTAGGAAAAAACTAATAATAATATTATAATCTTAATAGTATTTTATAAGAGGGATATTAATATAGCTAGAGAAGCTATCTAAAAGTAGTAATTAATATAGTTTTTTAGTAGAGGTATATTAAGCTATTTCTATATATTTAGTATAATATTTTAGCTTTATACTAAAGATAAATAAATTATTAAAATAGTAGTTATAAATATTAACTCTAAAATACTCCTCTATAATAAAACCTATTTATTAATATTTAGTTAAGCTTTTATATAACTAATTATTAAAATACTTAATAAAATCTAATATAATCTCTTAGTTAGAGAAAGTAGTAAGTAATTAAATAAAGTATACCTCCTCTTGAATATTATAATTAGCTTAAGTTATAATTAGCTAAGTTTTAAATATAATATAAGCTAGTATAATATTATTAATAATATTACTATACTCTATAAGAGTATATAACTTATAATTTATTAAATTAATAACCTCTAAAGCTATATTTTACTTCTATTTATTTTATAATATAATAATATACTTTTAGCTAGTAAAATAGCTAATATAGTAGCTAGATTTATTAGTATTTTAAATCTCTAAAAGTTTAAATTTATATTAATTAAAAGTAAATTTATAATAGTTAAACTAAGTTTTAATTAATATTAAGTTATACTTAGTATTTTTCTAATAAAGCTTTACTAGCTTAATTAATTTAAAGATTTAAAATTTAAAATAGTTAGCTTTTTAGTTAGTAAATTACTACTTAGATATTAAAAACTAACCTCTATTAGTTTAAAAAATATTTATTATTTCTTAGATTATAGCTAGAGAAGCTAGAAACTTTATTTTATATAGCTATATAATAAAAATAATAAGAGTAATATTCTTATTTAAAGTAATAGCTTTTAGTTAGCTTTTTAGTTTAAAAAAAGTTTTAAAGCTTTTAAGATACTTTAGAGTATTACTAATAGTAGTATAGCTAATTTTATAAGTTTTAGTTACTTTCTAAATAGAGAGAAAAAATAAAATAAGTTAATAGTTATATTAGAGGCTTTAGTTAGTATATATATAGTATATATAAATAACTTAAGCTACTTTTTAAGCTAAACTAAAGCTAAGTTTATATTAGTAAAGTATCTTAGTTACTTATATAAAAGTATAAAGTGAAAAAAGTAGTATAATTAGTTTATATTTAGTTAAAAAAATAAGTAATTTTAGTGAGAAAATAGTGTTTTTAGTAATAGGGGGTTAACTTAAGTAGTAAGGGGTTTTTTCAGTAGTAAGGGGTTTTTTCCCCCCCTACGTGAGTAGGGGGCGTTTTGCGCTAACGCAGGCTGACTAACGCCCCCGGGTACGGCCTTTCCGTTCGCAACCACAGCCCGTCACTCGCAATTGGCCTCTTGTCGGTGCACAAGACAATCTCGGAGCCTCGCAGCCATGCCTATCCTCGTCCCCTGCACTGCCCAGATCTGACTGCATGCCTCGTACTTGCACCCAACAAGGCACCTTTGGCGATCAAGAGCTACCTTAGGTACCTACCTACCTTACCTATCGGCACCAGATGCGTTAGCGACGGGGCAGGCAGCGGCAGCGGGTGGCGCCCCCAGACCACCCTCCGGGTCCTACCACATCATCGCTAGCTGCTGACCATGGCCTCTCATTGGTGCGCGCCCCGGTCGAGTGACCAGCCAAAGGGCGGCGCCGTCGATAATCCCCAGCAAAGGCGGCCAGCTCAGCCCTGCACCTGCATCGTCTCTTTTTTGGAAGCTGGCCTTCTTTCCCCAGTCTGCCGCCAGGTGCTAGGATCTCGGGCTTGGTGGTTGGTGTTTACTGGTGTCTCACCCGGCGTGCCCTCCATCCCCTTCTGCCCATGGGGAATATAATGCCGCGTGAGCACCCGTCCTTCGTCTTCTGCGAATGACACAAACCCCATACGGTGGACCGGTCACTTGATCACATACCCTTTCTGCCACTCTCTGTTAAACCCTTGCTCTGCTATAAATTCCTCCTGCGCGGGTCTCGTCGTCATGGGTGGGGGAATCTTTTGCATACCATGGTTGGGAGAGAAGTTGTCTGCTAGGCACAAGGCACGACACCAGAAACGTGACGAGTTGCTCAAAGAGAGGATGGGTTCGACAAAGTTCTTGGGCTCACAGGTCGGCGGGAGCTCCGTAATCAACTACTCTTACACGGACTTTCCCTGGAAGCTGCTGGCCTACGACATCTACTACTTCTTTCGATACATTTGGGCCCTTCCATGGATCGTCTGGCCAATCACCCCGTCCGACTCTGGCGCCCTTGACGAGCTGGCCTTTACGAGGCAGAACCTCTTCTGCGTCGGCATGCATCTCCTGCTATGTGTGCTACAGATCGGCTTCATTTTGGCACTCCCCATGACCATCTTTTTCCCCTTGTGGATCGACATCCTCGCGTTGGGTGCCTTCTTCACCGTCAACGATCTCCTCTGTCTCTGCCTAAACGGCCCAACTCTCACATACACGTCGGATCCCAAGTACGCTCCAGAGCTGCCTGAGCATGCTCACGAGCAATGGATCTTTTTGAACGGCGTCGCCGTTGGGTAAGTGATCCACCAACCAATCTGCAAACGGCGGCTAACCAGATGCAGCGACCACTGGATGAAGAACAACCTCAACCGTCTGGCCCTCACCTTTAAGCGCCCGATTCTCGGCATCCACAACCAAACCTCCGGCATCCTGTTCGACGTCGTCGAGTGCCTGATCCAGCGGAACCTCGGCTACGCCACCTACGACGTACGGATGTGCTATCGTATTGTCAAAGAGACGCTGTACAATCCAAAGTACTCCAAGGTGGTTTTTATTCTGCACTCCCAGGGCGGCATCGAAGGCGGTCTCGTCCTCGACTGGCTTCTCCAGGAGCTGCCCCAGGATCTTCTTGCCAAGCTTGAGGTCTACACCTTTGGTAACGCTGCGAACCACTTTAACAACCCCCATCGCCACGTCGCGTCCCAGAACCTGGCGCAACGTAACCCGGCCGCCATGACCTTGACCACGACCACGATGGCTCAGATCGAACCGAACGGAAGCCCCATATCTCCGGTGGCCACTGGTCTTCGACGACGAGCTTCGGGCACCTCTAACGGCACCGAAAACGGACACGCTCGTACACCGACCTTGTCCAAGGAATCCTCGTCCCTGTCGTCTTCCCGATCATCGACCGCCGCCCTCGACCGTGCCATCGGCCACGTCGAACACTACGCCCACTCGACCGACTTCGTAGCGATCTGGGGCGTTTTGCACTTTTGCACCTCTCTGACCGCAGACCACAGCATGCCGCGTTTCATCGGGCGTTTGTTTGTGAGGGCTTCGGAGCGTGGAGGTCACCAGTTTTGCCAGCACTACCTGGACGGCATGTTTCCTCTGGAGAAGGACGCAGAGACGGGGCAATACATTGGCGCCGCGGACACAAACGAGTTTATGGAGAGTGAGATCCAGGTCGGGAGGCAGGGAGATGCGGGGCAGAACGCCCGTGAGGCCTTTGAGGTGTCTTACCTGGGCCGAGACTTTGCTAACGAGGTCGAGTTCCACGGAGAGCGCCTCAAAGGCCGCAACAGGAAGAGGACAGTCAGGGTCAAGGATCTCTCGAGACTGTGGCTCTACCGTAACGGCGCCAGCCCCCCTGAGCTGCCGCCATTCGTGACGTCGGAGAATGGCATCGTTAGAAACAGCACGCTGTAGGACGGTTCCATTGACAGTTGGCAGCATACATTGGAGTTTGGTCTTGATGACGCGGTTCGTATAGAATGATACCCTTCCACTTGGTTTAGTTTGGCAGCGCTTCATTACTACAGAAATGGGTATTAACAATACAAAAATCAATCTTCAATACTCAAACAACCAACGGCCCCTTGTGATCCCCAAAGAGAACGTCATGCCACTTGGTGTCTCCCTTCTGGCATAAGCCGTCCCAGCTGATTGACGCATATGTCTGGTTCGATCCGTCAAAAACCATGGCCGTCTTTTCGTCATCGTCTGAAGCCCAGTACACCATCTCATTTCCGCCGTCTTCTCGCAACGGCAACCTTGTCAAAGGCGTAAGCTTGCTGTTGGAATGCAGCGCTTTGGTGACGAGCTGTCGAAGATGAGGATAATACCAAGTCATGTTCCACCAGTGTTCCAGCCGCCATGGTTTGAGACCAAAGACGTAGGCGTTGTGATGGATACCAACGGGCGTGGTGCCGAAGAAGAAGTCCGTGTACAGAGGCACCTTTCCCCAACTCGAGCCGAGTCCAGGCAGGGGTCCTTCGGCGCCTTTCAGTTCTGGCGGGATGCCCTTGACCCTGACGCCGCCGGTCACGCCAGACTTTTCCGACTCCTTTTTCACCATCTCGGTGTCGTCGAGCCTGACGAAGAAGCCATCGTCTTCCGAGGAGCATGTTGGTGGGATTGTGGCAAACTCATAGTCTAGCCCAATACCAAACTCAAACTTCTTCCCCTCCAGTGCATTGTTTGCGATGTCCCGGACATGGCGAGGCAAATCTCTCGGCTGGTCGTGGGACGCGGTTCCGTTCCACGTCGAAGCCAGACCTCTTATCCAGTACCGCCACATCTCCTGGTCTCCAATGACTTCAGCGAAGAGGGCCTGGTCACTCCATAGCTGCCGACCGCCCATGGCAGCCTTGTCAACCTTTTCCTTGGCGTTTTGCAGCGCTCCTCTCAAGGCGCCGATGGTGCCCATGATCATCCCGCTGTTGACGCATCGAGGCCGGATCTTTTTGTACTTCCTAGCGGAGTCGAACACGTATGGGAGGATCTCGTCGGTGCCCTCGCCGTAGAAATCCGAGGGCAGGGGGGAATCCGGCCAGTACTCATACCGGGGGTTAGACCCTGATTCCCAGTCCGGTTGGCAGTCTTTCGCGGTGGTGATAACAATGTTCTGCTTGGGAGACTGGATCGGGAAATCCTCTTTGAAGCCATGCTCTTCCCACTGTTTCTTCACGCGGGCATCTGCGTCGCTGTTGAGGCGGTGGAAACGTTCGATGAGAACTGACGGAGGAAGCTGGAACCAAATGTCGTAGGCATCGACGAGAAGGACCAGGTCGTTCTCGTTCAGGCTATCGTCTTCCTCGTAGAGGGCATCAATGACAGCGAGCAGAGACTCCAACTTGGCAATGTGCGAGCCTGCAAAGTGCCAGTCAGGCCTGTTGAACTCCCCGTTCCAGTTGAGGAGGGTGGGCATGGGGTAGCCGAGCGCCACGGCAGACATGGTGGTTTTGCAAAGGTTGATATTCGGCCCATCGGCGGGCATGAACAGCCTCAACCGTCGAGAGCCGCCGGTGTCTACATGGACGGGTGCTTTGAGACTCTCCAGCTGAGCCGTGGAGATGACTCTTTTCGAGTCGAACACACTGACGAGGTATACGGCCTCTGATGGGAACTGTGCAGCGTTAGCAAGGGTATCTCTTACAAAGAGGACAAACACACCAGACTCGTCAGAAGAGCTGCCGTGACACACATTAGGATGCCGATTGGTAGGACAACCTTCAACAAAGAAGCACGCGCTCGAGCGAACCGCGGCGCTTTGCGACGGCCACGCTGAGTCTCTGCGTCCAGAGAGATGGAGGGCCACGCAGTCTTGGACTCTGAGCCTGCGATCCAGCCAAAAACCCGAGAGTCTCGCATCATTGCGCCGGTATTGACAAACATCGCGGTGAACCATCGGCCACAGACACAAAACCCCCAATTTCAGCCATGCTGATAAAGGTATTCCGCGGGCCGCACGCGACAGCTCAATTACGACGACTTCATCAATTGCCGTCAGCAATCGCTGGTTCTCGTCGTCGTATGTAATTGCGACCGGCCCATTCCCGTCCCTATCAATCGGCAGACCCTCCCCACGTGGTGGGTTCGATTCGCCCGCACAGGGCCCCGGCGAACCGCTCATCCATGCTTGGCGGTTGCTTCAGGCTGCACGTGGTGGACGGGTATCGTTTCAATTGACCGTCTGCCTTGTTGCAGGGGACGCGATCCCTTGGGAGTTGTTTTTCTTTTTGAACGAGGCCGTGTCTCGCTCTCGGCTGCGGGCGTGCCGTGCGAGTGCGTGCTCTTGAACCTTGAGTCTAACACCATCCGAAACCGAAGCCATCTGCCTCGATTGGCGATGGCGCCGAAAAGCAAGACATCGTTTGACGAGGTTCGGACTTTTTTGGGGTTTGCATGCCTAGGTAAGTTTTATCTTAATGGCACTTCATTTCGATCTTGTCGCTAATTGATGCCTTGTTCATAGGGCTGGCCAACACCATCCTCCCGGCCATTATATACGCCGCCAACTACCTCATCATCCCGTACCCCCGAGCCGTCGTCACGCTCATCGAGCTTCTGCCCTGTGTCGTGGTGAAGTTTTCGCTCCCCTTCGTCATCCGCCGCTTACCATGCCGAATACGGCCTCTCGTCGTCGCCGCATGCTGGCTCGTTGCCAAAAAGGTCGCCGATGACACGCCGCCGAATGTGCTACCGCCGGTGCGGATTGCCATGTCGGTGCTAGCGTCCGTGTCGGCGTCCGTGATGGAGGTGTCCTGTCTCGGGATGGTCGGGCATTCCGGCGTGCACGCGCTTGCGGGGTGGGGCTTCGGGACCGGCGCCGGGATGGTCAGCAACGCCGTGTGGCCGTTTGTTCTGGCGCACAAGGCGGGCAAGGTCCTGAGAAGCGCGACGGGAGGGGTTTTCTATCTTGTTGCGTTGTTGGTGCTTGCGCACTTTGCAATCTTGCCGCAGAACCTGACAAAATGGGCCGGCAGACAGGATAGGGATCGCGAAGAGAGGCATTCGTGTTTGGAAGCTGGTCAGCATAGGCGAAGGTCTGGCTCGGTTTCGATGAGGGCTAATGTGCAGATTCTTTTTGGCCTGGCGAGATCGGATATGCTGCCACTCTTCGCAGCATCTTTGTTACTTTTCCTGCAGCAGGGGGTCACGAGGACATTAGACGGATCTGTCTTCGGGACCTTTTCCCGCTTTGCGGCGACTTACGGCGTGTCCCTCCACCTCGGAACGTTGTTGGCTCGTTCTTCAGTCACCTTTTACCCTCTTCGAAATCTCAGGGCACCTCTGGCTGTTTTGACTGCGGTCTCCATACTCGCCTTCTTCAACGCCGTCTTTCTTGTGTCGACGAATCTCTCGTTTGCACTTGCCTTTGCGACGGGCCTGTCGAGCGGGTTGGTGTACATTAATGTTTTGGTGGGAATTATGGAAGAGACTCGAGACGCCAACGACAGAGGGTTCAGTATGGGCATCGTCACTGCTGGCGATGCGGGAGGTATGGTCGTCGGGAGTCTCTTCGGGGCTTTCCTGGAGCTCGAAATGTGCAGTTATCTCTTGAGCGGGAGGCGGTGGTGTCACAGGGCAAAGTAATTGTTTGATATATGTACACGCCGAAATAGTAATCCCAAGCCGATGAGTTCGGTTCATCACTTTCAACACAGCTTAAAGCTGATCCAACATCTTCTCGGCAGCATAGTCGACGTTTGTTCCAAAGTTCTTGGCTTGAGTCTAGGCATTGGTCAGTACGATTGCCCCCGAAAACGCATGCAGGCAACTTACTTGGACATAAACAGCCCCGTCCTCGACGACAACCTCGCCGTACGTCGCATACGACATCTTGTCCACAATGCGAAAGTGAATCTCGCCCTTGTCGACGGCCTCGTTGAAACCCTCCCTCAAAAGATCGTCCTCGTCGAACTTTTGGTACCCCATCTGGTACACCAAGCCCTCAAAGTACATCCGCGTGAAATTGCCCAGGTTGCTTTCCCAGTCATCCCTGACCTCGCTCTTCTTCTTCTTGCTCTCCTCCATTATCTTGGCAAAGTTGGTCTCGAAGTTGGGCACGAGGACGATGTCGGGCTTCTCGAGCATGTCGCCCAGCTTCTTGCGGGTCTCCTCAATCTTCTCGTCGTAGTCCTGCCTGATGGAGGTGCGCGCGGCGTAGCTCATGGCTGCGTCGGCCCCGGGAGCGGGCGGGGCCTCATTGAGAGCCTTCAGCAGACCCTGTGAGTCAATGGCGTAGTCGACGTTGGTGCCGAGGTTGCCCTCGGAGAAGACGAGAGCCAGCTTGCCGTCTTTGACCGTCACGCCGCAGTACGAGACCCGCTTGTCCTTGGGACGGTCATCGAGGTCGATGATGAGGGATCGGGTATGGCAGATTGAGTTGATCTCGTTCTTACCTTCCTCGCCGTAGTTCTCTGTATAAGACTTGAGGTTGTAGATGGCGGATGAAATGTACCTACTGAGTGTTAGTAGGTGATGCATGATTCGACCGTTGGCAACTCACTGAGCTATACAGCTGCCGAGAGACTGCTTGGCGTAGCCATCACCGGCGTACGGGTAGAGCTCGTTCGGGTTGATGTCGTTCAACGTCCACTCGGCGCCAAGGACGTCCGAAAGCTGCTTCTGGAGGTCTTCTTTCTTGCTCTCCCAGTCATCGCGGACTTGGCTGTTAGCGGTGCGATTTGAAGCTGGGAACCATCACATACTGTTCTTGCGGAGCGCCAAAGGCAGTTTCTCGGCAGCGGGAAGACGAGACATTTTCAGATTTGTTCTTTTGATGAGCCGGATCAGATGAGTGAGTTGCTGCTGTATGTACCAGAACGGCGGTGATGAAGCGGCCTTTTATCTTGACATTCACTCTCTCGTTGTCAACAATTGAGGTCTAGCTCAAGGCATTCCATCTCCTCTCTCAATCAGCCTCTTCTTTCAGCTCTCTGACGATCATTTCTCCAACATTGATCTTGGCCCGTCAACGGCCGCCGCGAGGTCCATCGCAAGCTCCGCGATACAGTTCTCACCCTAGCCTGGGCGCCCGAGTTAAGCTACTTTGAAACTAGATCTTGCCCTACCCCTTTGACAGGTACGCGAGCAGTCAGCCTAGCGACCCGCCTCGTGGTTTAGTCGCTGCGAAATTCCCGCGGTCTTTTCCACATGTGGACATGATGAAGGTGAAGTTTGCTGGTGGCGCAGAGGCTAAAGGCAGCTTTCAGGGGTTCAAGTCCAGGGCGCACCCAGCTGTGGGGGCGGTTGGGTGCGCTAATTGTGCTGAAGTCTTCAGGCAGCAAAGTTGGCGATTTCATCAACACACGACACGAAAATGACCACGTCCAAGTGACGAAGATATTTGTGTCGCATCGTGACCTGGTCACGGGACAGATCGATTTTCTCGGTGGTTCGAAGTGTGAGTCAGTGACATCATTCCGGCTCTGCTCACTGCATGTCGGACCGGACCGCGGCGATGGTACGAACGCTCAGCTCAGGCCCGTAAAGGCCCGCGGCCCCGGCTTGGCCCGGTTCAGGTACCGGGGGTGTTGTCGAAGAGTTGAAACCCGGTGCAACCTGCTTTGACACCAAAAATGGCCCTCTAAATGGCATGTTCGCAGCAACGCACCATTCCCCGCGCGAGTCCCCACCCGCTGGTCGCCGATGGTCAGGCTGCCTTGATCATGCAATCTGGTCCAGCCATGGCAGTTGCACAACGCTTCAACGGGCTCTCGTGTGTCATTTTGCGTCGGCTCCGCCTCGTTGCCTGGCAGAAGACCTGACGCCACGCCTTCAGCTGGGTCTGTCCGCTCATCTTGGCGTCTGGGGTGGATAGTGGACTGACACGAGATGGCGGACCCCTG
The DNA here is from genome assembly GCA_025327145.1 of Colletotrichum sp. SAR 10_76. Taxonomy (NCBI): domain Eukaryota; kingdom Fungi; phylum Ascomycota; class Sordariomycetes; order Glomerellales; family Glomerellaceae; genus Colletotrichum; species Colletotrichum sp. SAR 10_76. Next base: position 9,289 of record JAKMWU010000601.1, on the reverse strand, counting down.
TCACTGCGAAGTCTCGAGAAGTCAATATCAACCGTCGACAACTCGCCTTTGAGCAGAGAAGAGAGACTCTTGTCATCATCAGAACATTCACAACACACAAGCATATTCGTTGCATACAACCATTGACAACACTACGCTATTCAGTATGTCTAGTTTGTGAGTATCCCGCGATGCCCTCTCAGGACCCACCCGCAAACGAGCGACTAACACGATCTGCAGACCACTCAAGGCCAAGGTTGCCATCCGCGACCACTGGACAAGCGAGGAGAGCCAGCTCCAAAAGGCACTCAAGGAGCTTAAGAACGTTCTCGGTCTTGATATCGATGTCGAACCAGACTGGCAACTTTTGCTGGCCGAATTGGACACCGTCTACTCTGACAAGGGCGATTTGGTTGCCGCCGTGGCCGGCACTGTTGAGACCTGGACCAAGGCCGCGACAGAACTTCTCGACGACGACAAGAACGCGGACTGGACCGAAATCCTGCTGGAAAAGCTCAAGGCCACCTATATCAATCTCCGCCTCTTCATCGAGGTAAGCTCAAACCTGCCATCTCCATGAATGATTCATCTAACATAAGGCTAGGTTTCCCGCGACGACCAGGCATCATCGGCGTGGTCCGACGAGCGGGGCGGCTTCATCATTGCCCTGCCGAGACGCCAGCTCAACCACCCCGCAGAGCTCTTCCCCCTCTTCCAGGGCGAGATCAAGGAGTGCTTCTCCGACAAGCACCACCTCCCGCCGTCATACACCATTTCCCCGCGGATGTCGGGCGACGAGTGGGCCGACGTGGGGTTGGACGTGCGGGCTGGCCACCTGTCTCTGAACGACAGAGAGACCTCTGCAAAGACGACGACGGGGCCGGACATCCTCCCCCGCGCGGATTCTCTGCCCCGCCCCGACGATCTGCTCAGCAAACCCCCTTATCACCTGTTCGTGTACGCCCGCAGCGCGCACGAGATCGAGGTCCAGTGTAGCCACAGCGGTACTCTCAAGTTCTTGTCCGAGTACTTTAAGAAGTGGCGCCGCGTGAACCACCAGCTTAGCACAAAGGTATGTCCATCAACGTATATTTGGAAGACGGCTGCTAACCTACATTGCAAAGCCCCCCGCGGTCGAGGTCAAGCTCCACCAGTGCGCCTTTGGTCTTGGCGCCATCATCGACCGGCTGGTGCTGGTCGCCGAGAACAGGAGCGGCACCTTCACCGTCACGCCGACGATCGTGCTCTCCCTCGTCGAGGGCGTCCTCGGGTACAAGCAGGTATACGCTGACGCACACTCCTGGACGTACCGGAGGGATGTTGAGCTCAGATCCTTGTAATGATGTGTGATGAGTTTTGTGCTTTTGGAGTTCGGACGGAAAAGGGGCAAGATGACTGTAACTCTCTTGCGGAAAGGGGCATGTTATGGTTTAATGATTGTAGGCTTGTAGACTTTGTAGACTAGTCAGGATCGGCTCCTTTGGACATCCGGCCGAGTATGGATGGTTAATGAAGATGAAAGCTTTTCGTTTTGCATGAGATCAGATGATGGGACGAGTTGCTGTGTCTGGACTCCGAAACTCCGCTCCCCCGCGGACCTGGTCCCTGTTTTTTTCGGGGTCTTGCCACCGGCCGCTGCCGGAGCACGGACATCCACAGTCTCGGTGCTCTCGGCCACGGCATCGGAGCCGGCGGGTCGGCGTAAAGAAGCATGGCGCAGTCACCTCGTCCCGTTTCTCACCCTGCGGAAGAACCTTGTCGGAATTACTTGTGTATTTTGGCTTTCATGCACTCTATCTGCCATCATCCGTTCTTTGGATGACCTCTCAGCCTCTCTAGGGCTTCGCCTCAGTGAAAACTATGTGTGGTGTTGGGTGCTGTATATTTGATGCTTGGCCTGCCTTGCCAGCCAGCGATTACTGCAACTTTCTAACCCACAAAAGCCTGTTGAACCATTCTCCGCTAGACGTACAACCACAAAATGCACTTCGACCCAGAAGCCTATGACCTGAAATGCCACCAAATGACCGACGAAGCCCTCCTGGCCAGAAGAGCACATTATGTCCGCCAGCTAGCGAGCGGCTCGACAGGGGCCGCGCTGCACACCGCCGCGGGCGCCGCCACGGCCGGTCTGACCTGGCTGATGGTCCCGTACGACGCGGCCCGCATCCGCAACGCGCGGAGGAAGCGGCGGATCCTCGAGAAGCACGCCGTCGAGCGCGGGCTCACGGTCAAGACGAAACGCGGAGACGTGCTGATCCCGATGGCGCTGGGCGTGACGCTCGGCGCCGGAGCGTTCGAGGGGGCCGAGATGTGCGCGGATGCCGTGGTGGCGGACACGGGGGGTTCGAAAGAGGTCGTCAAGGGGGTCGCTCATCTCGGGCTCGACGCGGGCGTGGCTGCGATCGAGCATGCGCATGCCAGGAACGAGAAGACGAAGTCCGAGAGGTGGAGGTGGAAACGTGGGCGTCACGAAGCTTCCCTCGGTGAGAAGTCGGAAAAGTAGGGCGGCGGCAGCTCTTGCTAACCCGGGTGGGTGGCAATCCGAAGCATTGCCGTCGTCGTCGTCTTGCGCAGCGTGTGCGTGTGCGTGGTTGACTCGTACAAAGTAGTCGTAGAATTTAATCGTGAACATTGCGATCCTCAAAAGATGTCTTCAGTGGTCCGCGATTCGCCTGGATTGAATATTAGCTCGGTGGACCCAACGACAAAACAACAATATTAACCTACGATGCAGCTTCATCGGGCAGAGCGGCGGCAACACCACACAAAACCGCAGATTGTGGGCACGAGAACGACGGTGAGGGCGGCGACGAAGCATCCGACCTTGAGGCGCTCGGCCTGCCTCAGTCGCTGCCTCTCCTTCTCCTCCTCCTCTTCGTCGTCAATGATGGCCCACTCATTCTCCTTGCTGTAAATCATGGGATGCCTGCTTGCTTTGGGCTTGTACATGGTGGGCGTCTTATTTGCTTGGTGTTGATGGAAACGTTCACTGTTCCTTTTTTGTTGTGTTTGTTGAAAAGTCGGTGGGAAGTGAAGAATTAAAGAAAAAAGGTTGTCCTCTGCAGAAATAAGGGTTTTCGCCTTATCGAAGTCACTTCTCACACCTAGATGCAACGGCCCGAAAATTGCAGATGTAAACAGAAAGGGCCCGATCGGTGAGATCCATTTTCATGTGGGCCACCCGGCCTGAACGCCTCTTTGATGGGGACGTTTCAAGGATCAATGTGTCACTTTTTTTTTTAGCGATAAGACCGAGAAGCAGGTGGGAGAGGCTGGTGACCAATCCAAGGGGGCGGCGGACATGCTTCGCGCAATCTTCACCGACCGCAGTCGAGGGCTTGGAAAAGGGGGGCGGCATGGCCTTGTCGCGTGTTGGCGAGATTGGCGTTGATTGAGCCGAAATAGGAGTCATCAAGACCTTGAGGATTATCTGAGGCGATACACACGTGTATCAGGGACGAATGACAATCAGACCACGGGCCGCGAGTTGCGAATCTCATGTGGCTGAATGGAGCTCTCGACGGAGCCCACCCACCGCCGTACGTTCAGTGGTTCAGAGGCGTTCCGTTGGGAGCTTGAGCGAAAAAAAAATCATTCAGCCCTGGAATGAGAGAGCTTTGAGTCAATCTAAAGTGGGCTGTCGCCGAGGCGATGTGGGACCCTGGACCGACCAGGATGCCTTAGGGTGGACAGGCATTCGCAGGGCCGGGATCGTCAGGGCTAGTCTCGGTAGTGGCCATTCTTGACCGAGCCACCGAGCCTCACCGAAGTGACTGCACCTCACTCACCTTGTTATCACCACCAGCGTTCGATGTCACAGTGGAGGACAAGAGCACTCTTGGTCATTGCGTCCACAACAAAGTTGGTATAAACGACCACATCGCTCGGCAAGAGTGTCTCGACTTATGAACTCAGCAATGATTCTATCTTCGACTCTTGCCTCTGGCAGACTCGAAGCTGGAAGCGACGTCTGACGGCCAGCACTTATGCGTCCACGGGAGGATGAGTTCCCCAACAGTAGCCCAATCTGACTGGACCCTTCAGTTACATGAAGCACAAAGTCGCCACGTGCATCCATCTAGATGTGGATCTTCGTTGACCTTGCTCCACGATCTGTCACCGGCCCAGACCGCTCGATTTGACAGCTCGACATGGCTGCACGGCGTTTCCAAAGACCGTCTTACATCGATGAAAATGCATAGACCTATGAGATATATCTTGTCAAGACATGTTCCGAGACACGCCAGCTGGAGAACTTCTCAAAGGCAACTTCTCCCGAGCGATGCTGGGCTCACCGCCTCCAGCTGAATCTCTCAACGTACAGACTTCAACATCTGTTTACAAGATGGCATCTAGCTCTTGGCTACCTTTGGGTTTCTATAAAGACGGCTGAATGTTATCTTGAAACCACTGCTTCCTCTCAGGCTCATCCGCCCCAGCTTCAATCATTTTGCCAACATGAAAACCGCCTTCGCCACGACCATCTTTGCGCTCACTGGCCTCGCCACGGCCACTTGCCATGGAAACAACTGTGCCAGGGCCGTCACTGGCTTCGGACCTCACGTGAAGCCCGATATTTCCATCCGCATAGGGGACTGCTCTGACTTCATGCGTGCCACCGTCAGCCCTGATCCATCGTAAGAGGCCCCTCCTGACGGACGCTCTTCACTCACACAAACAGCACCACCACCATCACCGAAATCTCCCCTACAACCATTACCAAATACACCACTGGGGAACCCAAAAAGCGATTTGCCGCTGCGGAACCGCTGGTCAACCCCGTTGCCCCTCGCGCTCCCGTGACGATTTGCCCAAGCGTCTTGCCCTACTACGCCACCAAAGTGTGCGCTGGTACGTCCGAATACTCCTCTGTATGCAACTGCTGGGGAATGAATCCAACCGTGACAACCCTGGAACCGTCCATCGTGACCACAACCACAACCACGACCGCAACCGTGACGGTGGACGTCACTTGCAAGACGGCGGCCATCTGCCCATTCAACAAGGTCAACACCTTCCCCTGCGAAGATGGGAAGAAGAAGGGTCCGCGCTGCGCTTGCCTCAAGGGTGCAGACAACAAGAACCAGAAGATCTGCGTCCAGGACCGGAATTGCAAGAAGGCGAAGACGTGCAAATCCTCTGACAACTGCGAACCGGATGAGGGCTGTGTTCAACACCATTGCTGCGATAACAAGAAGACGAAGATCTGCCTCAAGTATGCGCCCAAGGGGTGCTACAACTGGGCCAACCCGCGGGCAATCTTTGAGGAAAGAGACGAGTTGCTGACTGAAGGGGGCAAAGGAGGCTCGCCGCAGGGGAGCACGGCATTCGGCCTGGAGGAAGCTGGGCAGAGCTGGGGTTGATTGACCAGGCCTTTGGAATCGTTACAGACTGGAGGATTCCCGTAGATTCATCTGCAAATAACAAGACAACCTACCTCCCCTTCCACCGCACTCTGCTGGCGTACTGTGCAAACTTGACCACCTCGTCCTGCTCGAGCAGCAGCTCGACGGTATAGTAGTGCCTCGCCAGATCCTCATGTCCCGCGAAACGATGCACGAAGGAGTGACAGAGCCGGCACAGCCATGCCACGTTGTTCAGCTCGTCCTCGCGGTGCCACCCCCGCTTGACGACCTTGTCGTGGACCATGCGCGGGATGAGATGGTGGTACGTCAGGCCGATCCAGTCGCGGCCGCACAGCTCGCACCCGTCGACCTGGTCCCTCGTCGAGCGCGGCGGCGGCGGCGCTGCCGTCAGGGCGGCGACGTACTCGGTCAGCACCGGCGCGAGGAACTCGTGCGCCCCCTGTCGGTCCGGGTCGATGATGTTGTAGGCCACCAGGGACTCTGATACGTCGGGCGAGAGCGTGGGGAGGAGATCCGCCACGTCGGAGCCGGTCAACGGCAGAGAGAGGCGTGATTGAAGAGCCGGGTCTGCGGTGTATGTGACGTGGGAGAGGGCTTTCAGGTCTTCTGGAAAGGACTCGAAGGCTTCAGAGGCAAGGTAGGAGCTGAAGTCGATCATGTCGTCCGCGTCGACCGGGGTGTCGTCTGCCCCATGTTGTGATTTGGCTGTTGGTGGCGACGATTTCGTCTTTTTGGTGCGCTTCTTGGGTTTGGAAGCTGGCTTTGTGACCTTTTCAACAATGGCGGCAGACAGGTAATCCCTGAACGTCTCGAACTGAGTGGTTTCCTCGTCGGAATTCTTCATCCTGCTGGCCGCCCAGGTTGAGGTGAGGTGATGGAAAAGTATCGATGACGTTGATTCGACGTTGCCATGACTTTTCTGTTTTTAGTGAACTTTAGGGCTGCACGGCTGTCACTGCAGGGGGTTTAAAGTGCTCAGACGCCCCGTTCCCCCGCGATTTAGTGAGCGGGTCGTCACGAACTCCCTAAAGCGTTCAGACGACGTCCCATCTGACGAGCTCGACAAGATATTTCACGAAGATACTTTACTCATTAAAAGAAATCATGGCTCCAGAAGACAAGAAAGTTGTCATCGCGTTCGATCTTTACGGCACACTGCTATCGACAGAATCGATTGCAACCGAGCTCGCCCAGTCGTACGGAGAGGAGAGCGCTAAAGAGCTGGCTGCGCAGTGGCGGAGGTACCAGCTCGAGTACACATGGCGAATCAACAGCATGGGTGTGTTTGAGTATATGTGAACGATGATTCTTTGGCTGACACAAATAGGAATGTACCGCTCATTCTCTGAGCTTACGCGCGCGGCATTGAAGCATGCCGTTGCTGAGAAGAAGCTCGCTCTGTCTAAAGAAGACGAAGAGCGTCTTATGGACGCCTACGATGGCCTACAGACTTTCCCCGAGATCAAGGATGCCTTGGAGATAGTCGAAAATGTTCCCACGATAGACGCATATGTCTTCTCAAACGGCACCGACGACATGGTGGGCACCTCAATGAAGACGTCGCCGGACCTGTCCCGTATGAGCCATGTGTTTGGGCCTACCCGGTTCATCACTGTTGAAGAGGTTCAGTGCTTCAAACCCTCGCCAAAGACCTATGAACACTTTGCGAGGAAGGTGGGTATGTCTGACCAAAAGTCCGCCATCTGGCTTATCAGTTCAAACCCCTTTGATGCGCTCGGCGCGAGAGCTGCAGGATGGAAATCAGCCTGGATCGACCGCGCCGGCGTTGGCTGGGTCGATGCTCTGGGTAGCACCATCGGGCAGGAGCCATCCGTCGTTGTCAACGGAGTAGACGAAGCTCTGAGGAAGATTGTGGAGATTTCAAAGTAAGGTAAATATGCTCGCCGGGCGGATGAACCCTTCGGTGACGTCGCTCAAGTTGGAAAGTAGGCATAATGCTTGATTCACTTAAGCTTGAGTCGCTTCCCGGAGCCTCTGTCTGCCCATACTTTGACGAGACCGACGGGCTTAATGACATCACTGTACGGCTAGATTACTGATATCGTGCATTGAGAGGCTTGCGTACCCTTTTCCTCTTGAAACTCCCTCTGTACGCGGCTGTAGCCTCGACGGATAAACGAAACGTTGTTGAAGCCATCATGCCGTTTCCGCATCACAATACCTTGATTGCAGCTCCAACGGCAAAAGTTTCCAACGTGAGAACCAAGGAACAAACAGACTACTGCGCGCGCGACTCATCACTCTTGTAACTTTGAACGAGATGGGCCAGGTTCACCACCATCTCGGAATATTTGGCCGCATCAGGAGGGAACCGCGCACTGATGTAATTGTACTCTGTGTCCTCAACCACAAACCTAGAAGCTGTAAGCGAAGGGCAAGTCAGGACGAAAACGTACGTACGGCCGGTTTGGGACCCAACTGGACTTGAACTGGCTGGGGTCTTTGAGCACCTTTTTCATCTGTCGAACCGTTAGAGTTGTGCATGTGCATCTGAACCAAACAACTGACTGAAGTCTCGACATTCTCGCTGCCAGCACCGTAGGTCTTGTAGTAGTCGCCTAGAAATAGCCTAGTCCCATGAAAGGCCACCGACTCGAAGCACGCAGGAAGCGCCGTGGTCGTGCAGTGGTATAGAACGCTGTTTCCATCCTCTCCCTTGGCGTTGCAGAGCACCAGCGGCCCATGACAGATGGCGCCCACGACCTTCTTGCCAGGCTTCTTCGTCTTGGGAAAGTAGTCGGCGAACAGCTTCTGAACGACGGCATTGTCCATGAGCTGGCGCACGTCTTTGTCGTGGCCGCCGGGGATGTGCACGACATCAAAGTCGTCGAGGGAGAAGCCCGGGGCGGACCACGACAGCGGCTGCTGCATTTCCGCAGATTCCGTCATGGACTCGTACAGCTTCATGACCGAGGCGGCGGCGCCCTGTCGAACAGCAGCGAGGTCAGCTCGGGTGGACAAGTCATTGGACGGCAGCAGCACGCCGGAAACCGGGGCAGATTGGCGACATGCGAGATCTGCGCGCGCTTAATGCAATTGCTTGTGTTTTGTGACAGTGTTGTCTGGCACGAGGGATGAAGCACGGGTCGTAAATCGAAAAGAAGAGATCGGGGTGCGCACCAGCAGCTTCTGGGAGAGGCCCTCGAGCATCCTGCTATCGCATCGGGGGGTTTTGCCCGTTTCGGTGGCAAAGTTCACGTCGAAGGCAGCATCTTTGAAGGCCTGGTAGGGGACGGCGACCTCTGTGAGAGCATGACACAGATTAGCTTTGCGGTTCGTGACGCAGATCCGGTAGTGGAGGGGTTTTGTGGTGGTGAGGTGCGGCAGGGAAGCGGTCTTGGGATGGAGGAGACTGTGGAGATGGATGCGTGTGTGTGCGTGTGTGGTGGACACGGGCGGGATGAGGAGGGGACGGAGAGGAGGGGAGACACCGGGATCATGTCAGTGACATGGGTGCTGACCTGTAGGATCGTGGCCATAGTCGGCCATGATGATGAGGACCTTGACCATTGTGGGTGTGTTTGATGGAGCCGATCGTGCCTAGGTGGTGCCAGTGTACCGACGGCGGTGTCTTGTTTACGAGAGGTTCAGCTTGGCCGTCTCGAATGGATAATCCATCAGGTGCTGCAAGGGAGACGACGGCTCGATCGAGACGGCATCGGGACGGTATCTCACAGGGCGTCAGCACCTCATCGCCGCACAATCACGGGTGCCGACTCGCCGGGACGATAAGATAGGTGCTGATAGGTACACTAGGTAAGGTATCCATGATGACGCTGACCTGAGATCCAATTGGTTTAACGGTTGAGGTGACCACTGAAGAACGTTGTGGCTCGACGGCAACGAACGGTCCTGTGCGAGGTCGAGTCGACATTGGACGACGGGACCCTGAATATGAAGCAAGCCGGGGGGGGGGGGGG
>JAKMWU010000600.1:0-23080 GCA_025327145.1 Colletotrichum sp. SAR 10_76 | reverse complement strand
CACTATATATCTAACACTATAAATCTAATACTATAAATCTAATACTATAAATCTAACACTATATATCTAACACTATATATCTAACACTATAAATCTAACACTATAAATCTAACACTATATATCTAATACTATATATCTAACACTATATATCTAACGTTATATATCTAATACTATAGTTTAATATTATTACTTTAATACTAAGGCTTTAATAATATTTATTTATTACTTAAAAATATCTTAGAAGATTTCTATTTTATTCTATATAATTAGTTTATATAAAGTTATTTCTACTATATAACTAGAAGTATATATAAAGCCTATAGATTAAGAGTAGGTGGCATTTGAGATTTATAAAAGGACTAATAATAAAGATATTTATATATATATATATTTAAATTTTATTATTATCTATTTAAAATTTAAAAAAGGCTAAATAGTTTTAAGATATTTTAAAGTAACTTTTTTAAATTAAAATAACTTATTATTTCTATTTTATTATATATTATATAAATATATTTAAACTATTATTATATAAGTAATAATTAATATTAAAAAATATTAAATATTTAATATATTAATAATAATAAATATTAATATAAGTATAAATATATTTAGGAGCATAATATATATACTTATATAGTATAAAGTTATAAATAGAGTTAAGTTATAATAAAATATAATAATCTTAAGTATTTATAAGTATTTAATTATATAGATAATAATAAGAGAAGAAATATATTATAATAATTCCTATTAATATAGTTAGTAAGTTATTCTTTAAAATAAGGAAAAATAAAGGGAAAGATAATTTAAAATATAACTTATTAAACTACTAATTATATAAAATACTTATATAATTATATATATTATATAATTAATATTATAGTTATAAATTATAATAAATAGAGTATTTTTATATAAAGTTTTATATTTTAAAGTTTATTAGTTTATTTTATATAAAATATTTAAATAAATAAATATTATTATAAGTATTATTATTATCATATAAGATATTATATATTAATATCCTTTTTTAAAATATATATAGCTAATTTATAATATATAGCTTACTTATTATAAACTTTTCTATTTAAGTTAGCTAAATATATAAATAATTATATATTTATAGAGACTCTTAATATATTAAATATAAAAGTTTAAACTTTATAAATATAGAAAAATATCCTTTTTAAATTATAAAATATAAAACTTAAGAATTAATTATATTTATATTCTTATTATTATTATTTATTTTATTTATATATAGTTTTAGCTATTTTTATTATAATTTTTAATTAATAAAAAAACTATAATAATTAATAATATAACTTAATATTTTTTTTTATATAACTTTTTTTTTTTATAATTTTATTATTATTATTAATAATAATTATAAAAAGATAACTATAAGAGTTATAAAATAATTCTTAGCTTAATATTTAACTTAAAAATATAATTTTAAAATCTTATTATAATATTAAATTTCTTAATATAATTTATAAAAAAAAATAAAATAAAAAAAAAAAAACTATAAAAAATAATACTTAGTAGTTAATATTTATAATTAATTACTTAAGTTTTCTAATTTTATTACCTTTTAGTAATATTTCTCTTTTTAATAATAAAAACCTCTTTTTAATAAATTAATTATTAAAAAAAGCTTTAATATTAAATTTTAAATATTAAATAATAATTTAAAAGTTATAAACGTTTTAATAAATATATTATAACTATTAATATATTATTAATCTTAATAAAAAATTTTATAATTAAATTATAATTTTATATTTTATTAATTAAAATAATAATAATACTTTTTTTATTAATATAAATAATAAAATATAAAAAAAAAGTTTATTTAAAATATAAATAGATATTTTATTAATTTTATTATATTATAATTATTAATAATATATTTTATATTATTTTTATAATATAAAAATTATTTATATTAAAAATATATTTTATTTTAATTTTTTATAAAAAAGATAATTTTATAAATAATAATAAATTTATTTTTTATATAGCTATTAATAAAATATATATATTATATTAATTTATAGTTTTAAAAAATAAATTATTATTAATATTAATTAAGTTTTATAATTTAAAAAAGAGATTTAATAAAAAAAAAAAAACTTTAAATTATAAATTAGCTTTTTATTTATTTTTATAATAAAATCTTTAAAATAATAAAAATTTAATAAAAAAATAATTAGAAATAATAATAAAATTATAAAATTTTATAAATTTATTTCTTATTAACTTTTTAAAAATAAATTTTATTATATATTATATTTAAATTATTTATAATATTATAAGAAATTAATAAACTTAATATTAATATTAATTTAATTATTATTATTATTAAATTAATAATTATTAATAAAATATTAAGGAGTAGTATTTCTTACTTATTATTACTACTTTTTAGAAAAAAAGCTATTATAAGAAGTATATTTAGATAAAAATATTAAAGCTTTTTTTATAAATTTAACTTATTTAGATATATTATATATAATTCTTACTTAATATCTTTATATAAATATTACTTAATATATAGCTTAGTTTTAGAAATAAATATAATATTATATAATTAAATAAAGCTATTAAAATATAATATTTTAATTATATATAAAGTAATAAAGTTTAAATATTTTCTTATTAAGTTAATTATATATATAAGTTATTAAACTAAATTTCTATTCTAACTAATAAAATACCTCTATAAATAAAATAGTAGATTTTTATATAAAACTATAAAAATACTACCTTTTCTTATATTATAACTTATAAATAAAGATAATAACTAAATAACCTACTTAAGTATTAAGTAACTAAGATAAGATATTTATACTATAAAACTATAAAAATAATAAGGATTTACTTAAAATTAGAAGAACTATAGTATAAATTATATAATAATAAAATAAAACTAAATAAGTAATATAGATTATTAAGTATTTAGTTAGAGCTACTAAGTATTTATTAGTAATTATTAAATACTTATTAATACTTAACTAATAATTAATAATAAAATAAAAAAACTATTTAAAACTTATATATAATATAACTTAAGTTTAACTTAAAGTTAAACTTCTATAGCTTTTTAGTAATTAACTTAATATTTATTTTTAAAATATTTTTAGTTTACTTTTATTATAAATTACTTATTAAGTTTAAAACTAATTACTTTAATTTCTAAAAATTAAATCTACTATTAGCTTATAATTTATAATTTAAACTATAACTTTAATATATTATTACTATATATTAATCTCTAACTTCTATTAATAAACCTTATTATTAGATAGCTAATTATAATATTTTAATTACTCTTATTTAATAAGTTAACTATTAATATTTATTAAATAATATAAATAAGATATCCTCTTATATTTCTATTAAATCTTTTATTTTAAGATCTTTATCCTCTTTATATAACTAATTTTAAAGCTTAATATAAGAACTTATTAATATTAAAAATTATAATATATTAAACCTTAAGTATAACTTTAATAGAGAAAGTTTTTTTATTAAAAAAAAATATAAATAACTCTAATATATTATTTAAAAATAAAAAGCTAAAACTAAAAAAATATAAATTTTTATTAATAAAAATAAGTAAACTATAAATAGTTTAAATAAATAACTTTAAAATACTAGAGAAGCTTATAAAAAACTAAAAAAAAATATCTATAGAGATATTAACTTTAAAAAGATTTAAAAACTCTAAAGAGAACTTAATACTCTTTAAGCTACTACTAATATTATTACTATTTTTATTAGAAGATACTAAAAACTTAAGCTTAATATTTTAATTATATATAATAATATCTCTAAATAGCTTAAATTATATTTAATTTAAATTAAAACTTATTATAACTTTTATTATAATAATTTTATTAATTAAATAGAAAAAGTTATCTATATAGCTACTTACTTTTATAAATAAACCTTTAAGTAATTTAAATCTATTTAAAAAGAATTCCTTAAGTATAAAACCTTAAATAAATATTCTATAGAAATATATAATATCTATAATAGCTTTTAAAAATTTAAAGATACTTTATAATCCTTCTTTTAAAACCTAAATAAAAGATACTAAATAGAATATAACTTAGTATAATTATAATAAACTAAGTTAGTTAAAAAGTATATTATTATTTTTAGATAGCTTAGCGTCTAACTAAACCTTACTAAAGAAATTAAGATCTTTATATTCTACTAAGAACTTAAAGATAATATTAAGGATAAGATTATTAAATTAAATAAACTTAAAGACTTCCTTTAGTATATTAATATAGCTATTAAGATTAATAACTAATTATTTAAATAATATAAAAAAAAAAGTAAATAATAATAAGAAGCTAACTTTAAATATAAGTACTAATAGTAATTATAGTATAAGTTTAATAACTAATAAAATAATAATTAATTATATAATAACTAAAATAATACTTACTAAAGTATTACTTATAGATAATATAATAGACTTATAAACCTTAATATAATAACTAAGTTAAATAATAAAAAACTATAAAACTCTAAATATTATAACTATAATAAATAGAGATATATTATTAGAAACTATAAGTAGCTTAAAAAACTACCTTAAAAACTAATAGCTAAGTAACCTTAATAAGTTAATATAATTATAAAAGTATTATATATATCCTAATTATAAACTAAATACTATAATAATAACTACTAAATTCACTTTAATAATAAAAAAAACTTAAGATACTATTTTCTTAAACTTAAAACCTTAGCTATAATATATTATAATAATAATAAAATTACTAAAAAACTAGTTAAATAACTTAATAAAATACTATAAGTTTAGCGTTTTAAACCTATTAGTACTCTATTTACTATATATAAGTAAGAACTTAAAGAAGATAATAAATAAAAGCTTAAATACCTTTAGATAGCTAAAAACCTATACTTAGAATAAATCTAAAAAGAACTATATAATCCCCTATAAGAGTAATAATTTAAAGCTATATTTTTATATATAGAATAAAGAAAATATATATATAAAAACTTTATTAGAATTAAATAGATTAACTAAGAACTTAAAGAATAAACTTAAAAAAAAACCTCCTAAAGACTAATTAGTAAAAAATCTAAAGAAAAACTTAAATATTAATATAACCTCTTAATAAAATAATAACTTCTTAATATAACTAATAATTAAACCTTTAGAGAAAGTAAAAGTTTATTTTATAACTTAAATAAACCTTATAATATTACTTAATAATATATTTAGATAGAAATTACTTATAAGTTTACTTTTAGTATAAATAATTTTAGCTCTAAAGAGAAATCTAATAACTAGAGAGATAGAATTAAGTAACTTTTAAAATATTAAGAAATTAATATATTTTAAAATAAATAATAATATTATTTTTATAATACCTTAATAAACTAATAAAACTAAAACTATACCTCTTAGCTATATATAGAAAACTACTTTATACTAAAGAGTAATTACTAACTCTATTAAACCTTCTTTTAGCTTTAATACTTCTATAATAAATATAAAAAATATATAAGAGATAAGTATAACTATTAATTCTACTTTAAAAAACTTAATAATAAACCTATTAAAGATATTTATTCTATATATACTATAATTAGATAGATTATAATAACTTTTAATAAAAAGATTACTACTTTTTAATTAAGCTTATAATTCTTTATAAAATATTAATATAATAATACTATAAAATAAGATAAATATTAATATAATAAATACTAAGTTTATTACTAAAATAAAGCTTATATATAGAGAACTATAAAGAATAAATTAAGACCTTCTTAAGTTAAGATCTATAAAAATAGCTTTACTAAAGTAGTATAAAAAAGAAAGTAAATTACTTACTTATAATAACTAAAGTAGTTAAAAAACTAAGCTTACTTACTAATAATAAATTATAATAAGTAATAAAGAAAAGATCTATCTATTAAATATTATAAAAATATAAGAATAATATAGAACTTAAAATTATAATTAATAAATAAATAATACTTATATTAATTAATAGTAAAGCTAAAGTAAATTTTATTACCTTTTAAGCTATTAATAAGCTAAAAGTTTAATAAGGAGAAAAAGAAAAACTATATACCTTATATATAGTAAAAAGAGAAAAATTTAAATATAAAAGAGGTACTATCTATAATAAGATTATACCTCTTAAAATAAGCTACCTAAATTAAAAAAAAAAAATCTAATTTAATATTACTAATATAAAAATATATAATATAATACTAAAACTACTTTAGCTATAAATAAATAACTTATAAATAGATTAAAGTAAAAGCTAACTTTATTAGAACTATAATAACTTAGTCTTTAAGTAACCTTATTAAAACTAAGCTTTAAATAAGCTAATATAATAAAATATAATAAAATAATATATCTACTACCTTAAAGTAAAAAAAGCTATATTATAACTATTAATAATAATAGATCTTAAATAAAAAAAAGATCTACTTCTATTTATCTTAAAAGAATATAAAGTTTATAAGAAACTCTTTATAACTAAGTTAGAAACTAAGCTACTTAAATATACTAACTTTAACTATAAAATTCCCCTTAGAGAAGGAAAGAAACTATAATTTAATAAGATTTATAACTTTAACTTTATAAAAATAGAAGCTTTAGATAAATACTTTAAAGAAAACCTTAAGAAAAGATATATTAAACCTTTAACTTTACTAATAAGAAGTTTAATCTTATTTATACTAAAAAAGAATAATAAATTATAACTATATATTAACTATTATATATTTAATAAAATAATAATTAAGAATTACTATTTATTATTACTTATTAATAAAATAAAAAAGACTCCTCTATAAAACTAATTAATTTATAGCTTTTAATTTTAAAGAAGCTTATAACTTAATTAAAATAAAGTAAAAAAAAAAATAAAAAACTACTTTTAAGATATATAAAAAATACTTTAAATACCTTATTATACCTTTTAACCTTACTAATACTCCTATAATATTCTAAAATATAATTAATTTAGTTTTATATAAATATATTAATATTTATATAGTTATCTATTTAGATAATATCTTTATATTCTCCTTAATACTAAAGAAATATAAAGAAGATATTTACTATATCTTATAAGTTCTCTAAAAAGCTAAGCTTCTAATAGAACCTAAAAAGAGTAAATTTTATATTTAAAAAGTAAAATATCTTAGATTTATTATTACTTCTAGAGAAGTTAGAATATTAAAAAATAAGATTAAAGCTATTAAAAAATAGCTAGTATTTAAAAACTTTAAAAAAGTTTAAAAATTCTTAAGTTTTATTAACTTCTACTAAAAATTTATTAAAGGGGTTTTCCCTCACCTTAATATAAAGTTAGGGCTAAAATAAACTTATAGTTTTTAATACTTAAAAAGTATCCTATAGGATACTTCTTATTTATTTATCTAGTAAATATAAGTAAAAAAGTATTATTTATTTAAAGTTACTAAAAAAGAGGCTATTTTAGATTAAAGTAGAGTAATAAACTAAGTGTCCTATAAGATACTTTTATATTTTTTACTATAAGTATCCTATAGGATATTTTAATATTTTTAGTATAAGTATCTTATAAGATACTTTAATATTTTTTAATATAAATATCCTATAGGATATTTTAATATTTTTTAGTATAAATATCCTATAAGATACTTTAATATTTTTAGTATAAGTATCCTATAGGATACTTTAATATTTTTTAGTATAAGTATCCTATAGGATATTTTTATTTAGTATATTAACTAGAAAACTATAAAGAAACTAAATAGCTTTATATTATATATAATTAAAACTATATATTATATTTAAATTAATTTATACTAAATAAGATATATATTTTATTCTACTAATATATATATACTATAAATATTAAACTTAATAGATATAGAAATATTCTAAGTATTTATAAATACCTATAGATATAAAGGCTTTAAGGTCCTTAAGTAATCTATAGCTTAAAGCTTTCCCCTTTAGTATTTATATAATAGAGAGATATTTTACACCTAATAGGTTAAACCCCTAATATATTAGTAATAATAACTTTAAGTAGAAGCTATTAAAATCCTAATATACTAATAATAATAGCTTTAAGTAGAAGCTATTAAAATCCTCACTAAAAATTAAGTAGGTCTATATAGATAAAGAGTAGAAGCTATTATTTTCTAGTAGTAAAGAAGCTATTAAGATTTCCTATAGTAAAATATATAAAAATAAGATATAATAAAAGCTTAAATAAAGGTAATTATAACTATTTAGTTCTTAGTTTAATAATTAGTAAAGTAAGTTTAGAAATTAATAAATAGTATAGTTAATATTTTTATAATATAGTCTTAAACCTTATATTAACTAGCTAATTATATAATAAGGATATTAGCTAAGCTAAAAGGCCTAACTAACTAATAGAATGCAATTAGAGAAGAAAGTAGATTAAAAAGAAAGTATATAGAATTAAGAAGTAAGAAGGTAAAATTATAAAGAGAGAATAAGAAGAATTATTTAATAATAATAAACTAAAGTAAACTATCTATATAGGTAAATATAAAGCTATTTATTTATAATATATAATATTCTATTTTAATATATATATTATATTAATATATAGTAGTAATAAATAAAGTTATAATATATCTATAGAACTACTATTAGTTAATTACTACTAAAGCTAAGAGAAAAATAGCTAAATTAGTTAGTAATATTCCTAATATTATTTACAGCTAAGCTAATTTATAATTATTCTAATACTTAAACCTTATAGTTAAGCTAATTACTAATATTATACTACCCTAAGCAGATAGTTTATATTACTATATATATTATTATATTTACTACTATATGCAAAATATATAGAAGTATTATTAAGCAGAATATAAATAAGAGAATAATTAGTATAAGAAGGGTAATATTTATAAAAAAGCTATTATAGTTAGAGACTTACTATAGATAATAGAGGTGCTATACTAGTAGTTTTTCTTAATATAAGCTATAAATAGATAGTTTAAAGTAGCTTAAAGATAGATAGCTAATAAGTCTCTATAAGACGCTCTAAATAGAAGCCTAGCTTAATAAGTAGTAAACTATATTTAAGATCTCTAGAAAGTCTAAATAAAATATATAAAGATAAGCTATAATAAGCTAATCTATATTACTAACAAAAGACTTAAGCTTAGCTTATAGCTAGCTTATATAGAATAAGTAGTATACTTAAAAAGGCTTAATACTAGCATACTTTTTAATATAACAGCTCCTACTAATAAAAATAAGGTTATACTTTAGGCAATATAGGTAATAGTTAACTATATACTAAACTAAGCTTAAGTAATATTTACTCCTAATACTATTAAGCTAGCTATACTATTTAAAGTATAGCATATCGAAGTATATATTAAACTAAAGAAGCTATTTAATAACTATATAGAGGATAATATATAGGTGAGATATAAAGGTATATAGCTAAGTTTATTATATATTTAGTTTTATATATAGGAAATAAATAATAATAAGTAGCTGCTATATAAACTAATACTATTATAAAAAGAGGTATAGGATTTATTTAAGTAGATAGCAGAAGCAGCTAGTATAAAAATAAGGTATTAAATATAGGAGAAGCTAAAATATATAGCACTTAATATACTTATCAGCATATTAAACTACTAACTAAAAAGTAGAAACTATAGTAATACTCTTCTTAGCGCTCTCATAATAATAAGGATTACTAAGAATAGTAGCTAGGTTTAGATTATAAACTATATAATAAAGTATTTAGCTATTATTAAGATAGTATATATATTAGTAATCTATTAGATATATACTAAATATAATAATAAAGTTATTAAGCTAGAAAGGTCTCTAAGGAAAGATAAAGTAGAAGATATAGCATAAAGTTTATTCTAATATATATAAGCAAAAGTGCAGCAGTTTATAACGTAAATAATAAGTAATAAGGATATAGAGCTAATACTAATAAACTAAATTCTTAAGATATAGATATATAAGATATATATCTAATATAATATAGCAGCAGCTAGTATTATTAACTAAGTTAATAATTATATATTATATAAATAAGTATAGTTTATAATAAGGTAGCTATTAGACGTATTATATAAGCTAGTCTAAGAGATATAAGAGCTACTTATAGAGTTAATAGCAACAGAAGATTTAGCTTTACTAAATAGTCCTAAAACTAATATCTAGTTATAACTACTAGCTATTTTATAGTTATTAATTAAAGATAACTATAGTAAGATAAAGCCTAAATACTTATTTCTTACTAATAACTATAATAGCTAGGTTTCTATTAGGGATAGATAGCTATTTATATAGCTAATATAATTACTTACTACTATAAAATAATAAGAACTATATAATATAAGTAATAGTTATAAGGTAATAGACTAGCTATTCTAGCTATTAGCTATATAAGAGTTTAATAAAACATTTAAATAATTTTATAAGAGACTATAGATACTTCTATATATACTTAGCAGATAGCTAGTATAAGTAAGCAAGCTTATAAGTTTACAGATAGTTAATATAGTTAATAAAGGTATCTATAATATTATAGTATATAATAAAATATTATGCTTTATTATAGCATACTATAAAAGTTACTAGATAACTAAATAAGTAAAAGTAATCTATTAATATCTCCTAAAGGAGGTTAGTAAGCTTATTATATAATATCTTTAGCTTATCTTACTATTCTAATAAGAAGTATAAAGTATTATATATAAAGCTAATAAGTATAATATATTTATATAAGTAAATAATATTATCTAATAGAAGGACTTAAAAGCTAGTAGTATAGCAATAAGATTAGAAAAGCAAAATAGTAATAATATAGATATTAAGGATAGTAATAATTATAGTATAAATAAAAATAAAGCTAGTAATAAGAGTATAAGTATAAGCAATTAGATATAAAAAGAGAAGTAAATATAAATAATAGATAAAGCATAGCAGATTATATAGCAAACTAGCATAAAACTACTAAGATATTAAGTTAATATAAGTATATAGTAATATATCGCTATTAGTATTACTAACTACTACTTAAATAAGTTATTCAGATAGCTAAATAGAGATAATATTAGTATAAGATTAGAAGAGGGGATAAATAAGGTTAAAAATAGCTTATAAGACTTATAAGTAAAGTATAGTATATAGATAGTAAGTATAATTTATACGTAAGAGCTTATATAGTTTAGTAGTAGTCTTATAGTAAGGTAGTAATAGTTCTACTAAGTTAGCTATTAGTAATATAGGTTTTTAAGCTTTAGCGCTAAAGATTTAGAGTTAAAATAAAGTTCTATAAGCTATAAGAGGAAAATAATAGAGGTGTATAAAGGGCTATAGCTTATAGCTAAGCTCTAATAATTTAAGAAGCTGAAGAGAATTAACTTAGAGGGCTAGCTATAATAGATAATAGGGGATAACTTAGTAATTAAGGGGGTTTTCCCTCACCCTAATATAGGGTTAGAGCTAGAATAAACTTATAGTTTTTAATACCTGAAAAGTGTCCTGCAGGACACTTCTTACCTACTTACTTAGTAAATATAGGTAAAAAAGTATTATTTATCTAAAGTCGCTAAAAAAGAAGCTACTTCAGATTAAAGTAGAGTAGTAAGGTTAAATATCCTATAGGACACTTTTATGTTCTTTACTATAAGTATCCTATAGGACACTTTAATATTTTTAGTATAAGTATCCTATAGGACACTTTAATGTTTTTTAGTATAAGTGTCCTGTGGGATACTTTAATATTTTTTAGTATAAGTGTCCTGTAGAACACTTTAATGTTTTTAGTATAAGTGTCCCACAGGACACTTTCGTTCAGTATATTAACTAGAAGACTATAAGGAAACTAAATAGCCTTATATTATATATAATTAAGACTATATATTATATTTAAATTAATTTATACTAAGTAGGATGCACGTTTTATTCCACTAATATATATATACTATAAATATTAAACTTAATAGATATAGAAATATTCTAAGTATTTATAAATACTTATAGATATAAAGGCTTTAGGGTCCTTAAGCAATCTATAGCTTAAGGCTTTCCCCTTTAGTATTTATATAATAGAGAGATATTTTACGCCTAATAGGTTAAACCCCTAGAGGTTACTCACCTATATATAGATTATTAAGCAAAATATTAGCTCTTAAAGTTTAAACCCCTAAGGGTTCCTTACTTATATCTAGATTATAGAGTAGAAAATTAGTATAGAAATAGCAACCCCTAAGGTTTACTCACTTATATCTAGATTTTAGAGTTGAAAATCAGTATAGAAATAGCAACCTCTAGAGGTTACTCACTCCTGTGTGGATTGTTAAGCAAAAGATCAGCTCCTAAAGCTTAAACCCCTAGGGGTTACTCACTAACATCTAGATTATAGAGTTAAAAATTAATATAGAAATAGCAACCCCTAAGGGTTACTTACTCCTATATAGATTATTAAGCAAAAGATCAGCTCCTAAAGCTTAAACCCCTAAAGGTTACTTACTAACATCTAGATTATAGAGTTAAAAATTAATATAGAAATAGTAACCCCTAGGGGTTACTTACTAATATCTAGATTATAGAGTTAAAAATTAGTATTAAAATAATAACCCCTAGGGGTTACCTACTAACATCTAGATTATAAAGTTAAAAATCAATATAGAAATAGTAACCCCTAGAGGTTACTTATTTACATCTAGATTATAGAGTTAAAAATCAGTATAGAAATAGCAACCTTAAGGGGTTACTCACTTATATATAGATTATTAAGCAAAAAATTAGCTTTTAAAGTTTAAACCCCTAGGGGTTACCTATTAGCATCTAAACTATAGAGTTAATAATTAGTATAGAAATAGCAACCCCTAAGGGTTACTTATTTATATCTAAATTATAGAGTTAAAAATCAGTATAAAAATAGCAACCCTAAGGAGTTACTTACTTATATATAGATTATTAAGCAAAAGATCAGCTCTTAAAGTTTAAACCCCTAGGGGTTACCTACTAGCATCTAGACTATAGAGTTAAAAATCAATATAGAAATAGCAACCCCTAAGGGTTACTTATTTATATCTAGATTATAGGGTAGAAAATTAGTATAAAAATAGCAACCCTAAGAGGTTACTTACTTATATATAGATTATTAAGCAAAAGATTAGCTCTTAAAGTTTAAACCTCTAGGAGTTACCTACTAGCATCTAAACTATAGAGTTAAAAATTAGTATAGAAATAGCAACTCCTAGGGGTTACTTATTTATATCTAGATTATAAAGTAGAAAATTAGTATAGAAATAGTAACCCTAAGGGGTTACTTACTTATATATAGATTATTAAGCAAAAGATTAGCTCTTAAAGTTTAAACCCCTAGGGGTTACCTACTAATATCTAGACTATAAAGTTAAAAATTAGTATAGAAATAGCAACCCCTAGGGGTTACTTATTTATATCTAAATTATAAAGTAGAAAATTAGTATTAAAATAGCAACCCTAAGAGGTTACTTACTTATATATAGATTATTAAGCAAAAGATCAGCTCTTAAAGCTTAAACCCCTAAAGGTTATTCAAAGATACCAAAATATATAGAACAATATATAGAGATCTACCTTTCTAAAACTTCAAATATTACTTATAAATATTTAAACAAAGTAGTTATAAATAAGGTTTATTTACTATATTTAACTCTCTAAGCTACCCCTTAAGTACTTTTAGCAATAAGGAGCTAGTAATATACTTATAGTAAAATACCTTACTAAAGTAGAGTAGATAATAATATTTCTCTTTACTCTACCTACTTCTATTATCTTATTAATTCCTTCTAAAAGCATTAAGTAAGTCTATAATCTAGCTACTTATTTCTAGATCCTCAGCCTACTTATATTCTACTTAAGGTAAGTAAAGCTTCCCTTATATATAGCAGCCTTTAAGGCTTATCACCTTTTAGCTACTAGCTATCCTTAAGGACACCTTTATAATATATATCTACTAAATCCTTATTAAGTACCCCTACTCTAGAGAACACTATAACCTACTTTAAAATATATACTAAAGCCTATTAGCTATCTCCTACTCTATAAGTAAATATATTAAAACCCCTATAAAGCTTATATATATAACTAAAGTCTTATATATCCTCTACCTCCTCTATACTAAGTCTATAAGGCTTACTATAAGCTT
Organism: Colletotrichum sp. SAR 10_76; assembly: GCA_025327145.1. Lineage (NCBI taxonomy): Eukaryota > Fungi > Ascomycota > Sordariomycetes > Glomerellales > Glomerellaceae > Colletotrichum > Colletotrichum sp. SAR 10_76. The sequence continues at coordinate 8,855 of JAKMWU010000600.1, read as the reverse complement.
AAACTAAATATATTAAATATAAATAACTAATACTTACTTCTCTACTCCCTCTAGTATAGAAAGCTTTTATAAATATATCCTTTATAACCCTCTTACCTCTAATGCTACTTTATTACTTAGTTACTAGCTATAGTTTAATATATTAAACTATAGCTTTAAGCTATTCCTCCTCACCTAAATACTTAATAAAGAAGTAGCTAATTCTAATAAGGAGCTTATCCTAAAAGAATATTTCTCTTAAATCACTATAAAGCTCTATAAAGTTATATTAATATACCTTATTTTAGTACCTTATAGCTCTAACTTACCTCTATACTTATAGCTATTATGTTGTTCCCTAAGCCCTAAAAGGCTACTTAGGGGGTCTTCTTTATTAGAGAAGCTATTAGAGAAAGTAGGGTTGTAATATTCTATAAACTAATAGGTATTAAGGCTATTTATATACTAAATAAAGTAGATATTATTAGTTATCTAAAGAAGTCCCCTTATTACTACTAGTACTTACTATCCTATCTCTATTATTAAAAGAGGAAAAAAGGCTATTAGCTTACTAGATCTTATACTATATAAAGTTAATCAGCTAATAGTCTTAAAGAGCTATATCTATAATCTATAGAAGAGGTTTAGGTCCTACTTTCTCATAATATCCTCTACTAAGAAGTACTCCTAGAGGAAGCTAAAAGTAGCTATACTACTACTCTATCTAAAGCTATATAATCTATTATTAGTAAGTAGCTGCTATATCTAGTAGAGAGGTTAATCTTACTTTTAGGAGTAATAGCTAAAGACTTCTTAGTTAGAAATTAGAGGTTTAAAATAAGAGGTTAATAGTAAGAGGTTAATAGTAAGAAGTTAGTAATTAGTAGTTAGGTGAGAAAAGTGCTATAATATAATAATAAGGAAAGAAGTTAGCCTCCTTTATAGAGATGCTATAATATCTACCTCCTTATAGGGGAAAGCATAACGCCCTTATAGCTTTAAATAAAAGTAGTAAATTATACTACTTATTTCTATTAATATATTAATATAAACACCTTACGCTATAGAGCTTAATTAGCTAGGTTAATAGCATTCTAGCCTTATATAACCTATTAGCTAACGTAATAAATACTATCTTAGCGCTATATTTAATAACTTATGCTAATACCTACCTCCTATATCTTATAACTTATAACCTATAACTTATAACTTCTATCCTCTATCCTCTATCTTCTAACCTCTAACTCTAATAGCTATTTAGCCTAAGCTAGCTATACTAGCTAAGCTAGCTATAAAGAGAGTAATAAAATATAACCTTAAGAGGATTATAGAGGATATTTACCTTTTATTATTCTTTAAAATCTACCTCACACTTTATAACCTTCTTTACTCTTTAACTTATTAGTGCTTAAGCGCTATTAGCGCTTATATAAGCCTTACTATCTCTAATGATAAAGAGAATAGAAGCTAAGTTACCTACTAAGTATATATACCTTAAGCTATACATGCTAAGAATATCTTTAGAAGCTAGGCTACTTACTTACTATACTAAAGACGCCTTAATAAGTATTAATTAGTATATAGCTACTAAGACCCCTCTACCCTTTCTAATAATATAGTACTAATCTTAACTATAGATAAATAGGCTAGCTTAGAGAGCTATTATTCTAGCTATTACTTTTTTCTACTAAACTAAATATTATATCTATATAAAAACTATAAGCTACTTATATAAAGGAGTATATAGATCCTCTCTAGATATAACCCTCTAATTAAGGCCTTACTAATAATACTTATAGTATTTTAACTAGCTTTAGCGCTAGGTTTAAATAGCTCTTAAGCTAAATAAGAAAAATATCATACTAGTAGATATATAGAAGCTTATTAACTACTGTATTAGTATCTTTAAACAACTAATTAGACTGCAGTATATTAGTAATAAGTATATAATATAATTTAGCTAGCTAATATATCAAAAGGATAAAAAAGATAAAAAGATATAGTAGGAAGCCCTCCCCCCCCTATAAGATAGTATATTCTAATAAGAGGTAGAAAGCCTAACTACTAATATAGAAGGTAGATATAAATAGAGTTATATACCTATTTAATTAAGCTAGTATCTTTAACCTATCTATACCTATTATGCTTAAGCAAAAGGTAAGTAGTATAGCTATACCTTAGCAGTAAGCTAAGGCTAATACTTAGCTAAGCTGAAGGTAGTAATCCCTATTTAGAGAATAGTAAGTAGAAGTAGCATAATACCTCCTCATAATAATAAGCTTATTTTTATCTGTTATCTAGCTATAAGGAGAGGAAACTAATAGCTAGCCGCTCAATCTTACTTATATAAAGGACCTAACATACTAGTAATAACAGCTTCAAATAGAAGCCGTTAAAATCCTCACTAAAAATTAAGTAGGTCTATATAGATAGGAGGTAAAAGCTATTATTTTCTAGTAGTAAAGAAGCTATTAAGATTTCCTATAGTAAAATATATAAAAGTAAGATGTAATAAAAGCTTAAATAAAAGCAGTTATAACTATCTAGTTCTCAGTTTAATAATCAGTAAGGTAAGTCTAGAAATCAATAAATAGCGTAGTTAATATTTTCATAATGTAGTCCTAAACCCTACATTAACTAGCTAATCACATAACAGAGATATCAGCCAGGCCAGAAAGCCCAACCAACTAATAAAACGCAGTCAGAGAGGAAAGTAGATCAAAGAGAAAGTATATAGAATTAAAAGGCAGAAAGGTAAGGTTATAAAGAGAGAACAAGAGGAATTATTTAATAGTAATAGACTAAAGCAAGCTATCTATATAAGTAAACATAAAGCTATTTGTTCATAACGCATAATATTCTATTCTAATATGTATATCATATCAGTATGTAGTAGTAGTAAATAAAATTATAATATATCTATAGAACTACTATTAGTTAATCACTACTAAAGCTAAGAGAAAAGTAGCTAAATTAATTAGCAATATTCCTAGTATTATCTGCAGCTAGGCTGATTTATAGTTATTCTAATACTTAAACCCTACAGTTAAGCTAATTACTAATATTACACTACCTTAGGCAGACAGTTTATATTACTACGTATATTGTTATATTTATTACTACGTGCAAAATATATAAGAGTATTATTAGGCAGAATATAGATAGGAGAATAATTAGCATAAGGGGGGTAATATTTATAAGAAAGCTACTATAATTAGAGATTTACTATAAATAATAGAGGTGTTATACTAATAGTTTTTCTTAATATAAGTTATAAGCAAATAGTTTAAAGTAGCTTAAGGATAGATAGCTAATAAGTCTCTATAAAACGCTCTAAGTAGAAGCTTAGCTTAATAAGTAGTAAACTATATTTAAGATCTCTAGAAAGTCTAAGTAGAACGTATAAAGATAAGCTATAATAAGCTAATCTATATCACTAACAAAAAACTTAAGCTTAGCTTATAGCTAGCCTATATAGGATAAGCAGTACACTTAAAAAGGCTTAATACTAACGCACTCTTCAACATAATAACTTCTATTAATAAAAATAAAGTTATACTTTAGGTAATATAGGTAATAGTTAACTATATATTAAACTAAGCTTAAGTAATATCTACTCCTAATACTATTAAACTAGCTATACTATTTAAGGCGTAGTATATAAAAGCATATATTAAACTAAAGAGGCTGTTTAATAACTACATAGAGGATAACATATAAGCGAGATATAAAGGCGTATAGCTAAATCTATTATACGTCTAGTTCTACACGTAAGAAATAAATAATAATAAGCAGCTGCTATATAAATTAATACTATTATAAAGAGAGGTATAGAACTTATTTAAGCAGATAGCAGAAGCAGCTAGTATAAAGATAAGGTATTAAACGTAAGAGAAGCTAAAACGTATAGCACTTAATATACTTATCAGCATACTAAACTACTAGCTAAAAGGCAGAGATTATAGTAATACTCTTCTTAACACTCTTATAGTAATAAGTATTACTAAGGATAGCAGCTAAGTTTAGATCATAAACTATATAACAAAATACTCAGCTATTATTAAGATAGCGTATATATTAGTAATCTATTAGGCTTATATTAAGCGCTATAATAAGGTTACTAAGCTAAGAAAGTCTCTAGGTAATAATAAAATAGAGGATGCAACGCAAAGTTTATTCTAGCACATATAGGCAAAAGTATAGCAGTTTATAACGCAGACGACAGGCGATAAGGATATAAAGCTAACACTAATAGACTAAATTCTTAAGATGTAGATATATAAGATATATATCTAATATAACATAATAGCAGCTAATATTATTAACTAGGTTAGTAATTATATATTATATAGGTAGGTATAGTTTATAATAAGGCAGCTATTAGATGTATTATATAAGCTAGTCTAAGAGATATAAAAGCTACTTATAGAGCTAATAGCAACAGAAGATTTAGGTTTAGTAGATAGTCCTAAAAGTAATATTTAATTATAACTACTAGCTATCCTATAGTTATTAATTAAAAATAACTACAGTAAGATAAAGCCTAAGTACTTATTTCTCACTAATAACTATAATAGCTAGGTTTCTACTAGGAATAGATAGCTATTTATATAGCTAGCGTAGTTACCTACTGCTGCAAAACACTAAGGACTGAGCAGCAGTATAAGTAATAGTTGCAAGGCAATAGACTAGCTATTCTAGCTATCAGCTATATAGGAGTTTAATAGAATATTTAAATAACTCTATAAGCAACTATAGATACTTCTATATATATTTAGCAGATAGCTAGCATAAGTAAGTAAGCTTATAGGTCTGCAGATAGTTAATATAATTAATAGGAGCGTCTATAATATTATAATGCATAATAAAATATTATGCTTTATTATAATATACCATAAAGGTTACTATATAACTAAGCAAGCAAAGGTAATCTACTAATATCTCCTAAAGGAGGTTAGCAAACTTATTATATAGTATCTTTAGCTTATCTTACTGTTCTAATAGGAGGTGTAGAGCATTATATATAAGGCTAGTAGGTATAGCATATTTATATAGGCAGATAATATTATCTAGCAGAAGGACTTAAAAGCTAGCAGCATAACAGTAAGATTAAAAGAGTAAAATAGTAATAATATAGATATTAAGGATAGTAATAATTATAGCATAAATAAAGATAAAGCTAGTAATAAAAGTATAAATATAAGTAACTAAATATAGAAAGAGGAGCAAATATAAATAATAAATAGAGTGCAGCAGATTATATAGCAGACTAATATAAAACTGCTAAGATACTAAGTTAATATAAGTATATAGCAATATATTACTATCAGTATTGCTAACTACTACTTAAATAAGTTGTTTAAACAGCTAGGTAGAGATAATATTAGCATAAGATTAGAAGAGGGGATAGATAAAGTTAAGGACAGCCTATAAGACTTATAAGTAGGGTATAGTATATAGATAGTAGGTATAATCTATATATAAAAGCTTATGTAGTTTAGCAGTAGTCTTATAGCAAAGTAGTAATAGTTCTACTAAGTTAGCTATTAATAATATAAGTTTTTAAGCTTTAAGGCTGAGGATTTAGAGTTAAAATAAAGTTCTATAGGCTGTAAGAAGAAAAAGATAGAGGTGTATAAAAGGCTATAGCTTATAGCTAAGCTCTAATAATTTAAGAAGCTGAGGAGAATTAACTTAGAGGGCTAGCTGCAGTAGATAATAGGGGATAACTTAGTAATATTCTGTAGAAACTAAAGAGAAGTAGTGCTTACTATTACTAATAGGTATATATTAATTATATAAGTAATAGGGATAAGTAGTAATAAGAGCGTTTTATTTATACTACTAGTATTTTACTTGCTAAATAGAGTGATAATAGTTATAACGCTACTAGTAGTACTATAGATAGATCTATATAAGTGATATATTAAGGTAGGGATTATTTTATATATATAGTAAAGCTGTAAGAATAACTAAGTAGTATCTATTATCTTTATTATGCCTAAGTTAGCTATTATAAAAAGATTTAGAGACTTCATCATATAGCTAAAAGGGAGGTAAGCGCTAAACTATATTATTATAGATAAATACTATATTATACTTAAAGGATTATAAAGCTTCTAGCTATAGCTTAGAGAGCTTAGAGAGGTGATTTATAAGTTTAGCGTATAAATAATATATTTAATAGTAACACTTACGCTAATAGATAAAGCAGCTTTCTTTTATGCTATATAACTAGAGGCTAGCTAAGTAAGGATATTCTAAATAGTAATAACGCATAAGAACATCTAATACTCTATTATCACAGCTAGCAAGAAAGCTAGTGTAGAGAGTAATAGTAGTATTAGTAGTGTAGAATAAAACGAAAATAACGTAAAGCTAGCAAAACTTAATATAGTTAAAGCTAAAGTATACTAAATAGCAATATAGTAAGTAAATAAGCTTCTAGCTAGCAGTAGGTAAGGTAAAGCTATTATATATACTATATCAATTAAGTAGGTAGAACGTTTAAGGTTAGCACTAAGGTGCACTATATTCTTTAGTAATATTAACTTAACTAAAGGTAAGACAGCTTAGCTTAAAGCATAGCATTAAAATAATAAGGCTGAGGGCGTTATAGTTATAATAAACACACTAAAACTAAGTATTAATATCCTAGATATACAGCTTATAATCTATGCTAATATACTAACAGAACTCTAGTAATTTATATAAGAGAGCAGGCAGGCAGGTTGCAATAAGCAGCTAAGCATATCAGTTATTATATACTATAGTAGTAACAGTAGCAGTTTATAATAAGAGGCAGTAGTTAAAAAGTATCTCACTAGTAATAAATATAAATAGATTATTCTTAACTAAGTAATAAATAAGAGAAGTAACTGCTCTAATTATAAAGATAATAAAGAAGTCTGTAATATCTACTATAGATATAAAAAAGGGCTGAAGCTAAGGTTTATTTTTAACTATATTAGTAAAGACAGCAAAGCAGGCTAAGCAGAATTTCTAAAGCTAAATAGATATATAAAGCTAGACTAATAGAAGGTTAGGATAGAAAAGATAAGTAAGGCTAGTGAAATAGAAGTATTTCTTATGCAGCTTCACTAGTAATATAGGAGGTGTGTATTATATTTTAGGGCAAGGGATAATAATAAGCATAAGTTTCCTAGGTGCTTAAGGAAGGAAGAGATAGAGTAAATATAGGCGCAGTAAGGTATAAAGACTATAAAGCAAGAGATCTTCAGCAAGAGATATCTTAAGCAGTTCTCTAGCTGCTTTAACTATAGGCTTCTATAGGAGTTTTATAAGTAGTAAGAAAGTAAAATAGAGGATAGTAAGTAGTTCTACTAAGTAGAAGGATAAGCATACTAACTAAGAAGCATACTAATTAAGGTATTTATAGCTAGTATAATAAGGCTTCCTAAAGTAGTATAAAGCAGTATATTTAAAGAGCAGATAGCTGCTAAAGGAGTATAAGTTACAGAAGAGGGAAGAAATAGTTAGGATATTTTTTATATATAGCTAAGAAGGTGAATTTTATAAGGAGAAGTTAAGAGTAGCTATTTATATAAAATAACTTAGCTTTTAATATAATAAGTTAAAAAGGAGGATAAAAAATAACTATTTTAAGTAATAAAGGAGTTTTTATATTATAAAGTTACTTTAAGAGTTTATAGTAGAGTTTAAGGTTAGAAATAAAGTTTTAAGGTAGATAGATTATAAAATATAAAATAAGTTAAGAGTTTTAAATTATTAATATATAGCTTAAAAAGAGGAGAGTAAGTATTAAGTATAAAAGAAGATAGCAACTTTAAGTTAGTTAAACTAAACGAGGAGATTATATATAGAGGATAGAGATATATTAACTATATTTTAATATTAAAGTCTAATATATATATAAAGTAGAATTCAAACTAAATAGATATAAGTTAAGGTTTAGAAATAAATATAAAAGTTTAGGTAATAAAGAAGTTAAGTAGAGTTATAAGAAGGAAATTAGATATAGAGAAGAATTATAAAGCAATAATAGACTTATATTATATATATTAGACGTTAGGGTTATATAAGGCTTAATAGAGGTTAGATATTTAAGAGTTAAGTAAACTAAAATATAAAAGTTATAACTAAGAATATAGTACTATAATATAGTATAATAAATTTAGATAAATAAACTAAATAGAACTAATATAGTAGTAAGAGGTAATAAAAAAGATAATAGATAAAAACTATAATATATAAACAATAAGAATTATTAAGTATAAATATATAGGTTAGCTATATATTATAAAAAGAGATTAGAGATATAGTGCTATAGTGAAGTAAGATCTTTATTATAATAAAATAGTATAATAGACTTATAGTTAGGGTTAAAACTAAGTTATAGAAAAAAGAAAGGGTTAAGGTTATTTTTTATAAAAGAAAAAAGAGATAGAGGAGAGAAAAAGAAACGTTAGGGTTATATAGAATAAGGTTAAAGAGTTAAGGTAAGGAGAAAGAAGGGTTAAGGTTATTTAGAATAAGGTTGAAAGAGTTAGGGTAAGAAAAATAGAAAGGTTAGGGTTGTTTTAAACAGAGAGAAAAAAATTAATATTAGAGTAAATAGAAGAAATAAATAGAAAATAGAGTAAGAAGTAAATATAAAGTGAGATAGAAACTATAAAGTAAATAATTATAGAGGATATAAAGTAAAATTAAGTAGCAATATGAAAAGAAAGATAGAGAAGTATATATAAAATTAAAATATATAGTGAAAACTATAATAAAAACTGAAATATACTTAAGGTAAGAGAAGATAATAAGAGATAACAATATTAAAATAAAATAAAGATTATATTATTATTAGAAGTAAATAAACATTATAAAAGGGGATTTAATTTTAA